>LBNU01026853.1:16823-59191 GCA_014162995.1 Artemisia annua | reverse complement strand
TACCCCGCTTTATAAAAGCTTATTTTATTTATTTTACTATCAGAACGAACCACTCTAAATTACTAACACGCCAACAAAAATTCAAACATCCTTATCTTTATAGCTAGTCACACAAACATTAAATCGAGTCATATACTAGGATGTTTGTTAAAAGTAAGAGTGAACAGTAGATGATCAACGTTACGTTAGTAGCACATTTTCAAAAAATTGTTTGTAAGGGGTTGAAATTGTTATCTTTTATTTATAGCAACTAAAAGAAGAAAGACAACAAAAATAGAAGCTTGAAATTGAAAATGCAAATGAAAAGAAAGAAATGGTTGGTGTTCCATTTGCTTTTTTTTTTCTCTTCTCTCTGCTAATTAAGCATCTCTTCTTTTCTTCCTTCACTCTTTTTAGCTTCTTTTCTTTCTTACTTCTCTCTTCTCCTCAAAACACACACACACACACTTCACATTCTTCTTCTTCTTATATAAAAAACAAAAAATCTTCATTTGCTGATCACTTATAATTTCTTGTAAGTTTTATCTTTCTTACATTATTATTGTTTTTTGATCATATAAAGCTTCTACTTTTTACATGTCTTACCTTTTTTTTAATCTTTTTTTTTTTTTTTTTTTTTTTTTGCAGGTTCTATAAATAAAAAAAAGTGAAACAAAAGTAATAATAATGAGAAGTAGATGTACTGTTGAGAGATGATTAGAGGACCCTATTATTTATGGGGATGAATTTATTTCGATTGTAATGGTGCTGAGTGGGGTTGGTTCTTTGGATGCTTCCAGCCTGTCTTTATTAGAGTGAAGAACTAAACACTTGCTAACCAACAGTTTTAGACTTTGAGCTTTGACCATGTTTTTTTGCTTTTCCCAATTTTAAATCCACTTTTACCCATTTTTTTATTACTTTCATTTGTACCAATATTGTTTGCTTGTTTTGGTATTCTCATGCTACACATGGAGTAGAAAACTATATTTGGCAAGATAGGAATTAAAAATTTAAAAGCATGTTCATTCTTTTTGGATGAAGAAATTAATCCGTCTGTTAGTCAAGTAATTAGGCATGACAAAAGAAAAGGATGAGTTTAAACACCCTACAAGTTAGGAAGTAGGAACCATATGGATCGTTACATCTTGCACATACCTTTACCTCTAAGTTATCACGGGTGTCATTTGTAATAATATATTTTAAGTTGCTGTTACAGATGGCATGTAAAAATTGTATGTCCATTTTAATTCAGAAGTTAAAGATGACTTTAATTTTTCTCCTACCCCATTTATTTCTACCAATTGTCTCCTGAGCAAAATGAAAGTATTTATGTTTCTGCAATGATCCTATAAGAAGATATTAAAAAAAAAAAAAACAAAAAAAACAAAAAAAACAAAAAAAACCACCAAATGAAAGTATTTATGTTTCTGCAATGATCCTATAAGATAAAAAAAAAAATAAAAAAAAAAATAAATAAATAAATAAATAAATAAATAAAACCTTGAATCTCGAAATCTTAAAACTTAAATTAATATAGTTTTCTTCAATTAGTATTTCTAAGTAGCAAGTACTCCTTAAACTTGATAACTTTTTAAAAATTTAGCAATTTAGATTATGTCATTCTTGATCAATTCTAAATTTGACAACTTTTAAAAAACACACACTATATTAATTTTAAAAAACACGCGTTTTGTATTTCAAAAAACTCACGCTTTGCATCAAGGGTCGAACTAAAATCATGATTTCACAATACACCGTCACTTTGTGTCTAGTAGTCAATAGCGTACGTAAGATTAAGAATTAATTTGCAAATCAAGTTTCCATCAAACGGTGCATACTTGAGCAACTATTGTGATCATTGATGGTGGCATTTAATTTTTGGTTTGACTCAAATTTGGAAATTAATAATTTTGGTTAGACGTTAGACTTTCGTCCAACTACATGTAACACATTATTACAATGTATTCAATACTATCTAAATAGGAGGTGAGTTATTTTAGAAACTAAGTTTTTGTTGCAAACTAAGGGACAAATCCCCACCATCCATCTAGTTTGATCTAATGGTGGGGATTAACCTAAGATTTAATAGGGCAACCTAAGTCCATGTTTTTTTCTTGTCTTTTTATTTTTCTTATTTATTCACTTTTTTTTCCTTTTCTTTTTTGTCTTTTTTTTTAATTCACCTTTTTTTTCTTTAATTCACGATTTTTTTCGCTCTTTTTTAATTCGTGCGTTTTCTTTTCTTTTTCTTTTTTTCCCCCCNTCCTATACAGCTCAAGATCATCCCCTAGACAGTTCAAGAACCATGACCAAGAAACTTTTGATTCTGACTCAACTATTCCATATGCCACAGGGTAGATGCCGTTGTTTCCATCAACAGCTACAGCTGTGAGAAGTTGTCCTGGATACTGCCCTAACATAAATGCACCATCAAGACCCAAGAGTTCTCTACCACCAGCCTTAAACCCTTCTTTGAGTGCCCCTAAACACACATAAATCCTTCTAAAGGTCCTTGTTGTACTCTCTGTATCTTCTTCCCCATATACATCCAACTTCACTGTTGTGTTAGGATTACACCTTTTTAATTCAACAACATAATCTCTTAAGATCTTGTATTGTACCTCAGCATCACCTTTCAACACTTCCTCAGCCTTTGATTTAGCTCTAAAAGCTTTATGTTTTGAAAGACCTACTTTAAACTGTTTTTGCATCTGATCTTGTATTGCCCTAACAGGTATATGAGGATTTAGGTTTATGAGATCTAAAAGATGTTCTGAAAAAAATGAGGCAGTTGCAGCCCTAATTTGTCTTGAATGAAGACAGATGTGTTCATTATAATATCCTCTCACCAACCACTTGCCACTGTCTGCCTTAGCCAAATAAAGATACCAAGGACACTCTTTTTTTGACTTTTCCTCCTCTGTAATTACCTTTTTGCCCTTACCTTTAATACTTGCATCTTTTGACAGCTTGTCCTTTGTATTCTTTTGTTGACTTCCTTCATTGATAGTAACACCCTTTGCTTTGGTCATCCCAAAACTAGCCATGTCAGCATCACCCAATGTTGGTATGATTCCTTGACACTTAGCCCTTACCCTAACATTATCATTTTTCACAATACTTATCTGTCTTCTACTTTCAACTGCATGTGCCTTTATTCTCTTTTTTGCTTCCTCCCTATTAGGAAACTCTTGCCCAACAAAGAAATAATTCTCAATGTTACCATCACCTTTACCCTTTCTCTTTAGTTCTCTAAGTGCTTTTTTCCTACTACTGTCTACAACATCCTCTCCAACATCACTTTCAAATGAATCATAGTCAATCACCTCTAAGTCATCCTCTTGCAGGTTCACTGTTGGTCTTAAAGGATCAACTTCTGTTTCGTGTTCTGATTCAACAGTGAACGCAAAACCTCCCATATTAACATCTAATTCTTCTATGATATGTTCCTCATCTACAAGTTCTTCTACATCATCTTCTACATCATCTTCTGTAACATCATTATCCTGTCTAAACCCTGCACCATGAGTGTCCTGCTCATTTTCAACCCCTAACCCTTCATCACCATCGGTATCCTGCTCATTATCCACCCCTATCCCTTCATCACCATCTGCACCATCATTGAGTTCTACATTGTCCTGTCCTAACAATTCTGTATCAACTTGTCCTAACCACTCAATAGCCAACATCTTTCTACCCTTTTGCAACCCAAGTGACTTCCACTTTTTATGTGTTTTAGTAACTACTGTTCTATCAACTTGACCCTCATCTAAATCAACTACTTCAACATTCTCATTCAACTCACGAATTTGGGCAGATTCTCTAAATTTAGGCATGTAATAACTCTCAACTGTAGTCTCACCATGTTCAATGAAAACATCAATTACCTTATTGTCTTTAACATATTGGGCAAGGTTATTAACATCATCATCACTTGCCAAAGCCCTTAGCCCCCAGTCTAATGACCTATCTGGTATCTTAAAGTGATAGAACATGATATCCCTCGGATCATATTTTAACATTTTAACTATGGAATGAATGACATCAACATTAAATGACTCTATATCCAACAAGTCTACGTAATGTATCTTACCACCAAAATATCTCCTATTAGGTGATGGCGTGAAACATCCACCATGATACACCTTAATTGAGAACACTTCAGGATGATTAGCTGTTGAATAAGCATTAAACTTTAATTAGAATAGCACATTAACCACTTTTCAAAGATTATAATTTTGAATTCATGTTCTTACCATAAACTACGTGTGGATTGAATGTTGAGTCAGCCTTTCTGAAATACCATTCTTGTATCCCAGTGACCATAATTGTAGCTTTCAATTAACACAAATAAACTTGAGGATCAGATTTGCATCGAAAAGGAAGGTGGGGGATTTAGTTATTTTTTAATTTAGGGTTTAGATTAATTTTTCCCAAAGTCAACTGTAAAGCGTATATAAGATTTGGGTGAAAGGGTTTAAGTGGGGGACCAAGGGTAAAAAGACTATTCTGTCCTCGGGTTATATTTATTAAAATAAAAAAGTTAACGCCGTCAGTTACCAGGGACCAAAATTTGCCAAATAGTTTGATTTTGGGACGATATTTGCAACTTTAAACTATTTGGGACGAAATCTGCAATTTGAGCAAACGTTAGGGACGAAATTTGCAATTAACTCAATTCTAAATTTGACAACTTTTAAAAAACACGCACTATATTAGTTTTAAAAAACACGCGTTTTGTATTTCAAAAAACTCACGCTTTGCATCAAGGGTCGAACTAAAATCATGATTTCACAATACACCGTCACTTTGTGTCTAGTAGTCAATAGCGTACGTAAGATTAAGAATTAATTTGCGAGCATTGATTGGCATGCCTAATTCGTGTGCATAATTATATGCCTAATCTTATGTGGCATCATTCTATTGGTGATACCGGATGGACCCACTTCGTCACTAACCAATAAAACACTTCCACATCACTTTAGGCATAAAATTAGGTACACATTTAAGCCCCTCAATCATTTTCCTTAATTTGCAAATCAAGTTTCCATCAAACGGTGCATACTTGAGCAACTATTGTGATCATTGATGGTGGCATTTAATTTTTGCTTTGACTCAAATTTGGAAATTAATAATTTTGGTTAGACTTTCGTCCAACTACATGTAACGCATTATTACAATGTATTCAATACTATCTAAATAGATATTAATGTCTCTCTCCTTAGACAGTAAAACAATAGTGGTTTGTGAAAGGAAAGTGAAAGTTAAAAGTTGAGGAACCAATAATAACCGGATCCACTAGGCCAATTTAATTAGTTAAACACGTTCGATTGCAAAACTTTATAAAAGATTTAATCGATGCAATAAGGTTTGATTCAAATCATTAATAATATGGATAATTTTGGACTGATGTTAAATACTTAATAGCATAAATCATTTTACACTTTTGGAACATATAAGAGGGTCGGTGCAACAATTTATAGCCAAGTTATAGGCACTGAGTTGCGCCTATAACACGGTTATACTGCACCGTGCCTTGTGTTATAGGCATGAAAGTTATCTTCATAATGCGCTCTTTTTATTTATTTATTTTATTATTATTATTTTTTTAAGTGTAAAGTGAGTTTTTACTTATGATGTGTTATTGAAATGTAATTATATATGGTGAGTGATTTGGATGTTTTGTGTTATAGAAATATTATTGGATAAAAACTAACGTGATACGTCTATAACTGGATGGGTAACACCTTTTGCACGTAGCACTCTCATACTATACTAGTACAATAGTCCCTTCAAATCCAACCTATGATTGCATTATAGTGTGTATTATACGTTAAGCAATCCTTTTACAACATTGCATAACCGTTAATTACAAATATAGTAGTATATGATATGATATGAGCCTAGTGTTAAAGGGTTTTTTAAAGGAGCTATTATATTAAAATGGTAGATTACGAGTGGTTTGTTTCAAATTCACAAGTCTTGCAGGTGATCTGTGCAACTCGAGATATTAAATTCACAAGTCATGCCAACAAAATTGCTCGAGGAAAGTTGATAACTTGTAGTGCAACAAAAAGAAATTCAAATACTTAGTTGTTCGTACTTGGAACGTTGATAAAAGCATAAATGTAACGCCATTTATATGCCTTTGACACCTTTTCATTGATCAAGGCTCGCGTGAGGTGTACAAATTTGACAATTAGTTTGTTGTAGGTCAAATTTGTATGTCACGAGGAAGGTTTTGTAAAGATGGATATCGAAATGTCACGGCTTGAGGTCATCAAGATTGGAAATATATTTACATATAGGTGTCATGCATATGACAAGTATGCGTCTGGTACTAGCCCATCAAGGAAATAAAAACCATATATTTTAGATAGGGTAAACTGCAAATTTCATCTGCGATTTTCGCACGCTGGCCACTGAAACCAAGTTCATATTTCATATTTTCGTCTTTGCAGTTCCTTGACTTAGATCTGTGTGAGTTGCATTGGTTTAAACGATCAAAAATTTCGAGAAAACCTTATAAGAAGTTAGTTTTAATTAGATAAAATACCTTCAACCTTCAACCTAATCATTCAACCTTGTCAAATGATAGTGAAAGAACAAAATCCAGATACATACCAATACATATTACATGTAGAAATTAACTTTTGTGTAGATACATGTTAAGGTTTTAAGATTTTTTTTTATTTTTTTATTTTTTTATTTTTTTATTTTTTTTTTTTCTGTAACTGGAGAATATTAATTAAATAAAAAGGCTACTAGCAAGGCGCTAGAAGCCAAAGAGAACAATTACATAACAAGAAATAAACGAAACAACCTATTCTAGAATCTTCTCGAGTCTTTAACTGTGAAGGCTACAAAAAAAAATGAGAAAATTCTTGCCAATTACTAATAATCAAGACAAGAGAAAAATCCTCACACACAAAGGCCGAGCCACCGGTTTTCACTCTGAAGTATTTTTGATGCAACCCCAAATAAGCCCCGAGGAAAAACAACAACAAGAAAACATGTAAAAGCATAAAGTAACCAAACATCAAACGAAGTTCGGAACTCCCAACATCGAAAAACCAAAAACATCAGCCCAAACAATTACTCATGAGAAGCATAGGAGATTTAAGCCAATCAAGCCAATTGCAGATCATGTGAACACTATGATGTAACCAAGAAAAAGAAGATAAACGAATGTTTTCTCATCGGATGCGAATAAAAAGTGACATTGTTACAATACCTCTAAAGCTACCAAAGAGAAGACGCAAAGATAATGTGACAAATGGTAATTTTCATAAATTAATTTAATAATAAATTTCTATTTATTATATTTATTTTGAGTATTGTATGCATTTTTGCATGTTTCTGCATGTTTTCGAACATTTTTGAACGTTTTCGGGAGCTATCCCGCACACTGTAGCTTACAGTTACTACTGAAAAAGTCTATTTTTGTCAGTAAGCATAAGTTATCTCATTCTGGAGAGTTACTGACAAGTTTCGTAATTTACTGAGAGCTTGCTCACATTTTTCTGAAAAACAACGCCGCACGCGAACCGACACTACAGTATTTATGGTAACAGTCAAATAAATATATTTTTGAGTCAGTAATGACATTTTATAACATTTCTGACAAAAACGTTGATAAAAACTTTATTTTACATGTACGTGTCCAAAACGTCAAACCGGGACGTTACGGTAACATTTGAGCTTAAACCGGCACACGATACACCAACAAAGGGTAAAGTTTTCCTTTCCCCCTCCCTTGGATACCCATAACCGGCCACCTACACCCACCCCCACTAGAGGACAAAATTTACATGCTAATCTTAAGTCAAATCTTATACATATAGTTGTTTCCTTAAATTGAACAACACACTTTATTCTCACACCAAACCTTTCCTAGATCATTTTTCATCTTCTCTTCTTCTTAAGCACTTCCTAAGCCGAAAATTCACAAAAGCTCAAGATCTACAAAATTTTGTTGAAGTTCAAGTTAATTGGGTTATATATTCAAGTGTTTTGGGTTAACCGGAACGTGATTTGAGTAAATTTGGTGCAAGTTGGGTTGTTTCTTGTTCCTCCTAGCCACGTACAAACACACCCGTTGTAAGCTCTCATCAAAATTTTTTCAATCTTGTTCATTTCATGTTCTCTTGATGTTTAATGATGTTACCAAATGCTAAATGTATATGTTTGCTAAAATGAAAAAGCTATGGTTTGTGTATGCATGCATGTTGCTCGACCATCATTAATGAACTTATAGTCATTTGAGTATTTCTTTCTTGTGTGGTAAATCTTGTTGCTTGTGGTACTAGTTTGATGATACAAATGAGATTTGTGTTAATTTCGCGAGTTTAAGTCGATATATACACTTTTAGGCTTATAAATATAAATCGGCTACAAATAAAAATATGAAATTATTGGGATTTTGAAAAACATAAAATTTTGGCTCAAGTGGTGAAATGGTGGAGATTATGCTTGAAAAATTATATTAGAACACTTATCGAATTAACCATAACTAATCGTATTTAACTAGCAAAAATACAATTTTTGGTGAAATAAAATATTTTTGGTCGAACATAAATATTTTGGGTTGAACCATATGAGTTTTGACCACACTTGACTTTTTAAGATTAATAACTTAATTATAAGTGTTAAATATGTTTAATTATAATTCGATACGTATTTATAAACACTAAAATGGATTTTGGGCCAAGGTTAATATTTTGGGCCCAAGGGTGTTTGGTGACAGTTGGGCCGAGCCAAACACACATTTTCGCAACTTTGACTTTTTGACCAAAAATCGATATCGGACGTACTAAGTTAATTTTTGATATATATAACTATATATATCGTAACTTATATCGGACTAAATGGTTTTTGGCTAACTTTTGGACTAACGGGCCCAATGGTGAAATTTCGGTCCAATAAACATTTAGGGTGACAAAAATGAGTTTTGGAACATATTTGGGTTTATGATGTTTATTTTCATATAGTGAAACAATTTATATCGATAAATATACATATAACGACTAATATATATGTTACGTGCTAATTTTTGCAAAATGGTTAACGATACGTACATTTGAGAAAATTGCAAGGCTTGTGAATAATGGAAACGTTGTATAAACGAATGAGTCATGCCCAAATTTTTCTAAAAACTATAACACTTAGATTATTTTGCTAAAATACTTGCACATATATAATTTTCCAAATACAAGGTATTTATTTCAAATTCCTTATAATTAAATTACATTATAAATAATAAATAATATTTATAATATAATATTCCTCCACTAACTCTATTATTATATTAATTTCTCAAAGTATATTTAATTAACTATAAACCCTAATTAATTAAATAAATAATTACAATATTATACTTAATATATATATATATATATATATATATATATATATATATATATATATATATATATATATATATATATATATATATATATATATATATATATATATATATATATTACTTGCAAATTATAACAAGGAGTACAACGTACGGAGGTTCCGTCATGTGTACTCACACCATAAACACTCATCACCACCACCAAGAGTCTTTATAATAAACTACTTTTGAAATGTACGTACCACACAACAAGCAAGAAATACACGAGCACATGGTCACACATAAAAACCTTTTCAAAAGAGTCAAGACTTTTAAAACACGAACATTGTACTAATACTTACCATACTTACCTAGGTCGCGTGTCGGAGCGGTTGCACTATAAACTTGTTGACTAGCAGATTTCTATCTTTAAGGTGAGTTTATAGCCCCATTTTCTTATAAGTATTGTTTTATAAACCTTGGGGTGAGAAACATGCAAAACTGTTTTCATGGACCTAAACTGAACTTGTTTTTACACACTTGCATGTGGAAAGACCTAAGTTTGCTAGAATCCCATCCTTGCCCACTATCATCAACCGTCAATTCCCGCTGGGAAACGCGTATGATATAAATAGATCTATTGAGGGTGACTTCCCCGTTCGGTTGGCCACACATTAGGCCAAAGCGGACGTATACCATGACCAACTTTTACCGAGTGACTAGGGATTACCACTCGCGGGCACCTTTATTGTACTTATGCCTTTGGCATTCTGTTGTCTAGTTCGGTTGGTTGAGCTTAGTGTTGCATGCGGTATTAGTGTGTGTTTGCTGATTATTGCTATGGTCCATATATGCTTATTTACTTTAAACCTATGAACTCACCAGCGTTAGCTGACTTTTAGCATGTTTTTCAGGTGCTTAAGTATGTTTATGTTGAATGCAGGGCATGACATTGGTCATAAGAATCCTAAGTGTTTTTACACAAGCGTAACTCTGAAACTTTGGGACAGTCATGTAACTGGGCCTTACTTTTATTAAAACTTGAACTTATGTATGACATTTGACTTTGGAAACGTAAGATATTTTTAAAACGGATTTTTAAGTCCGTTCTCTATATCTTTATGTCGTGATTCCTATTTCGTAGCACCCAAAACATGTATGCTTCCGCAAATCTTTATTTTGGGGGTGTTACAGATTGGTATTAGAGCCAGGTTATAGAGAACTAGGTAAATTAAAAACCTAAACTATAACCACTTTTATAAAAACGTTCCTTATTACCGCCAGATGCACATGCCTGCTTCGTTTGCCATGATTTTTTTTATTTTTGCCTTATATGTTTAAGTGCTATACTTGTGTTTTTGAGTATTTACTTAACATATCTGATATAAGTATTTTCTTTATACTTACACATGCCGCACCATATTTGTCACAGACCATGTCTCGTCAGTTCGATGTTTCGGAACGCATACTGTTTGCTGGACACTTATCTCCTTCCCGACAGCCAGTTCCATTTACGGATGACCCGCTTATGGAAGTGATCAGGGATGCTACTTAGCCTACACACACAGCTCCAGCATCAGTTTCACCATTCTTACCTTGCTTTGCTTCAGCACATCGCTCATCTCCTGCTCACTACTCACTCTCGCAACATGATCAGAATACTGCTGCTACTGAGACTCCTGCCATTCGGCGTACTGCTCGCATGTCGGTACGTCCTATTGATCAGCCTATCGGCTTTCATCCTTGCTGACATCACCATACAGGAGGACCCGTCATAGCTATACGGATACCTCCACTCCATCACCAGTTCATTCACCAGTTTCATCTTCAGATCATTCACCACCCCGTAAGAGGTTACGGAGATCTATGTCATCCTATTCTGATGAGGATGAGGATCCGATGGAGGATTTAGCAGAGGATTCAGCTCAGATTCTGGTTGAGTCAGCACCAGCAGTGACAGCACCTGTTGAACACACTTCTGGTTATGTGTACATTGACAGTGACAAAGAGGTACCCTATGGATGTGGATCAGTTGGTTATGCCACGGGATGGCAAGAGGGTTATGGAGGATGTTCAGGGTGTATTTGAGATCGGACAGAGTTCCAGAGATGCTCAGGTACAGGGTTTAGAGGATACTCAATGGGTAGACATTGCATGTGATACCATTCAGGCTGCTAGTCCAGAGTATACTCCGTCATCACCTCCACTCGTGCCACCTCCTTCACCGATACCTTCCCCACTTGCATCACCAGTGGTTTCTCCACACCCGGCCTCACCAGCCGTAGAGGAGGAGCTCACTGTCATCGATGAGGTATTGGTTCAGTTGGCTAACCAGGGTCCGTTGCTAGAGGTTCATTCCGATCAGATTGAGAGATTGGAGCCGTCTGACCGCCTTCAGAGTGTGGAGAGGCGAGTTGGGACAGTTGACAGGGCTGCTTGTGTCTTGTTTGAGGAGTTGTATGCTGATCGCAGGGAGAGAGTTGGCATACAAGCTAGGTTTAAGGCATTTGAGAGGATGCATGGTAGAGAGCTTGGTGTGCTGGGGGCTCGAGTGAGGGATTTGAGGAGAGGTCAGCACCGAGCATTGAGACTGCTGAGTACATGATTGGTGAAGTTATGGCAGAGAACCAAGAGCTCAGGCATCGAGTGAGTCATTTGGAGGCTGCCATCGGAGGGATGACAACAGCATTCAAGCAGTTGCGCGTCGAGCGTGACCCGCCTAGCTTAGATTCGTAGGATGTTGTACTTTCCACTAAACCGATGAGTCATCAGTTAGTGATGAACTTCTAAACTAGCTTGTAATTTTGTGTACTTCTCGATATATAAATATAACAAGCTTAGTTTATTTATTCGATTGTTCGTTTCCTCTATGGTTGACTTTATTCTCGCCATCTTTTGTGATGCAGATAAATAGCACCCCAGCGAAAGTCAACCAGAGTCACTCGAGGACGAACTGCTGACCCACCAGCTCCAGCGAGAGTTGTGCGTGGCAGAACTGCAGAAAATGCTACTCCAGCAAGGGCTACATGAGGAAGAAACGCTGAGGATGCAGTCCCACCCAGGACCGCGACAAATCCACCAGCGGTGAACCATGCCACACTGGATTAGCTTGTCAGTGATCGCGTTGCTGCCGCACTCGCTGTTGCGAACAATTCAACCACCAACACGGGAACTTCGAGACCACCTTCTAATAACCGTGGTTGTTCCTACACCGAATTCAAGAAGATTATGGTTGGAGGATTTGGAGGGACAGAGGGAGCCATTGGTTTGCTCAGATGGATTGAGAAGTTAGACACGGTGTATCACATTAGTGACTGTAGTGATGAGGATAGGGTTAAGTATGCATCTTTCACCTTCATGGATGCTGCTTTGACCTGGTGAAACAACTACAAGAAATCGGCTGGCATTGAGGTTGCGTATGCCATGTCGTGGGATGACTTCAAGGAGATGGTACTCAGGAAGTATTGCCCATGCAATGAGGTCAAGAAACTGGAAGTAGAGTTTTGGAACTTGAAGGTATAAAATAACAACATGGCTGCTTACAACCAGAGATTTCAAGAGCTAGTGTTGTTGTGCGCCGAGATGGTTCAGACTGAGACCAGATTGCTTGAGAGGTATGTAGGAGGATTGCCCAAGTCGATAAAAGGGAGTGTGACTACCTCGAAGGCTAAGGATCTCCACGAGACTATGTACACGACCAACAAGCTGATGGATCAGATATTGGAAGATGCTCCAGAAAAGAGTACCGACAACAAGAGAAAGTGGGATGATCTTTCTAAAGGTAACAATGGTAACTCTCTGAACAAAAGGCAAGAAGTGGCAAAAGCTTATGCAGCCGGTTCGAGTGAGAACAAGGGGTACGCAGGAAACGCACCTCTTTGTAATCGCTGCAAGCTACACCACAAAGGGGAGTGTACAGTTAAGTGCCACAATTGCCAAAAAGTGGGGCATTTGGCCAAGAATTGTCGGTCTAGATCCCTAGCCACTGTTCAAGCAGCACCACCCAACAACCGTAGAGAGGAAATCACCTACTATGGTTGTGGTGAGAAAGGTCACTACTGTAACAAGTGCAAGAAGCCTAAGAATCAGGGGAACGGTGGTGGTAACCAAGTGGCAGCTGGTAACAGTGGAAACCAGGGTAATGGAGGAGGAGCTATTGGGAGAGTTTATGCTGTTGGCAGAAGGGAAGCTCAGGACGACCCAAATGTAGTGACGGGTACGTTTCTTTTAAATAATCGTTATGCATCGGTTTTGTTTGATACGAGAGCAGATAGGAGTTTTTTGTCAACTGAATTTAGCTTTTTGATTGGTATTGTCCCGACCACCTTAGATAACGTCTTTGACGTAGAATTAGCTAATGGGAATCTAGAGAGAGTAGATACCATTATAAGAGGCTGCACTTTAAACTTGCTAAACCATCCTTTCAACATCGATCTCATGCCGGTAGATCTATGTAGCCTTGACGTCATCACAGGGATGGATTGGTTATCGAAATACCATGCCGTCATCATCTGTGATGAAAAGATCGTCAGGGTACCTTACGGAAATGAGATTCTCATTATTGAGGGAGATTAGAGTGATCGTGTGCGTTCGTCAAGGTTGAACATCATCTCGTGTACGAAGGCGTAGAAGTACATCGAGAAAGGATGCTACCTCTTTCTAGCTCACGTTTCTGAGAAGAAAGAAAAGAGTCTCACAGAGAAACGATTGGAAGATGTGCCAATTGTGAGGGATTTCCCGGATGTTTTTCTTGAAGACCTACCTGGACTTCTGCCAGCTAGACAAATCGAGTTCCAAATTGATTTGGTGCCAGGAGCCACGCCGGTAGTGTGAGAACCCTACCGGTTAGCGCCAACGGAAATGCAAGAGTTGTCAGATCAGTTGGTTGAACTGTCAGGAAAAGGCTTTATCAGACCGAGTTCTTCGCCTTGGTGAGCTCCGGTTCTGTTCGTTAAGAAGAAGGATGGATCCTGTTAGGAATTATTTAAATGACATAAAGTTATTACTGCTGTTAGTGTAGTTATGGTTCCTGCTGGCAGGTATGTAGTTCCTGCTGGTATGGTTTCTGCTGTTAGTTGAATATAGTTTCTGCTAGTTATTATGTTTCTGCGGGTAGTAGTATTAGTTAACCCGTATGTTTAGAATGTCTTGTAGAGAAAGAGATATGCTTTAGTTATATTAGGAAGTGATCTTGCATACCTCATGACACGTTTTGTAATGAATGCCGAATTAGGGTTTCTTGTAGTATAAAAGAAACTCACGGCCATGAACAATGTACGTCTTAGAAAGACATCTTAATAGTTAATATAGATCTATAGAGGATCAAGTGTTTAATAGTTATTCTTCTTTGTACTCTTGTGTTTATATTCCGCATAAACATAAGATTGTTAGAGTCTCTCATATAGTTTGTTTGTGATTACATAAGCATTATATTCGTTGTTAACCAAGCTCAAAGATCTATTTAGGACTGGACCAACAAGTTGTATCAGAGCCTGGAGAGAGTCTCTGTAGACGAACAACACTTTTTCGCCAACTCTCTTAAAGAATCTTTCAAACCCTCATACAATGACAAACGGATCAGATGACTCTGTGGTTAACACAGACAAACCTGAAACATCGAATGTCCAACAACAAATTCTCACAACCACTGTCTCAAATAGCAATGCAAATTCCCTTACCTCAAGAAGGATGAGTATGAGATATGGGCGACGAAGATGGAGTACTGGATCTCAAATAGTGATCATAACCTCTGGAACATCATCCTGAATGGAAACAGTAAAAAGAAGACTGGAAGAGATTCCAAAGGGAACATAATGATTCTTCCTCCTGTACCTGCAGAAGAACATGTTGTTGTCCAAAGGGAGACTAAAGCAAGAACGTTGCTACTTCAGTCTCTCCCAGAAGACCACATGGGTGATTTTCATCACCTAGATGATGCAAGGGAAATCTGGTTGGCTGTTAAAGCCAGATTTGGAGGCAATGAAGAATCTAAGAAGATGAGAAAGTCCATGCTGAAGCAGGAGTTCCAAGAATTCAAGATCTCTGAAGCAGAAGGTTTGCATAAAGGTTATGACAGGTTCCAAAAGATTTTGAGCCAACTCTGACGTCACCTTCAGTAATCTTCAAGGTCTTTTGAGTTTTTGTTGTTTTCCGCACTTTTTCACTCCGAAAACGCCCGAAAATGCTTCTTTTGTGATTTTCCTTCAAAAGTACCTAAAATGAGAAAAGAAACGACTTTGGGTGAAATCCAAACCAAAAACATACGACTTAGGACTCAAAATGACCCATAAAAACGTAACATTTTTCGTCTCATCAGTTAACTTCAACAAAAGTAAGCTTTTTGGTGTTGGTGTGACTACCATGTAAATAAACTCTATTGCTTCTTCCATTGGTTGCCTTCGATCCCAATTTCCTTATACTTATCTTGGTCTTCCAATCGGGGCAAACATGTCAAGATGTGTAAATTGGAATCCTCTCATTGACCTGTTTCATAGACGTCTCTCTAGATAGAAATCAAAAATTCTTTCTAGTGGTGGTCGTCTAACTCTTATTAAATCCGTCCTTGGTAGTCTAGGTGTTTACTTTTTCTCCACTTTCAAGGCTCCTAAAACGATAATCAACAAACTTGAAAGTATAAGGAGAAAATTCTTTTGGGGGGATACTTCAGATGCTCGTAAGATTGCTTGGATTGCATGGGAAAAAGTTGTCTCCCCTATCAAACATGGTGGCCTTGGCATTGGAAGTTTACAAGTAAGCAATCAATCTTTGTTGGTTAAATGGTGGTGGAGATTCCATACCGAAGAAAAAGCTATGTGGGGAAAGCTAATTCGTTCCATTCATGGTCAAAATGGTGGGCTAAGTGACTCTTCTTGTTAGGATTTAATAAAAGTGTAATAGTTCATTACCGCTGGTAGTGCAGTATTGGTTCTTGCTGGGAGGTATGTAGTTCCTGCTGGTATGGTTTCTGCTGTTAGCAGAATATAGTTTCTGCTGGTTATTATGTTTCTGCGGGTAGTTATATTAGTTGATCCGAATGTTTAGAATGTCTTGTAGAGAAAAAGATACGCATTAGTTATATTAGGAAGTGATCTTGCATATCTCCTTACACGTTTTGTAATGAATGTCGAATTAGGGTTTCTTGTAGTATAAAAGAAACTCATGGCCATGAACAATGTACGCCTTAGAAAAACATCTTAATAGTTTATATAGATCCATAGAGGCTCAAGTGTTTATTAGTTATTCTTCTTTGTACTCTTGTGTTTATATTCCGCGTAAACATAAGTTTGTTTGAGTCTCTCTTATAGTTTGTTTGTGATTACATAAGCAATCTATTCATTGTAAACCAAGCTCAAAGATCTATCTAGGACTGGACCAACAAGTGGTATCAGAGCCTGGAGAGAGTCTCTGTAAAAGAAGAACACTTTTTCACCAAATCTCTTAAACACTTTTTCACACCCTCATACAATGACAAACGGATCAGATGACTCTGTGGTTAACACAGACAAACCTGAAACATCGAATGTCCAACAACAAATTCTCACAACCACTGTCTCAAATAGCAATGCAAAATTTCCTTACCTCAAGAAGGATGAGTATGACATATGGGCGATGAAGATGGAGTATTGGATCTCAAGTAGTGATCATAACCTCTGGAACATCATCCTGAATGGCAACAGTAAGAAAAGACTGGAAGAGATTCCAAAGGGAACATCATGATTCTTCCTCCTGTATCTGCAGAAGAACATGTTGCTGTCCAAAGGGAGACTAAAGCAAGAACTTTGCTACTTCAGTCTCTTCCAGAAGACCACATGGGTGATTTTCATCACCTAGATGATGCAAGGGAAATCTGGTTGGCTGTTAAAGCCAGATTTGGAGGCAATGCTGAATCTAAGAAGATGAGGAAGTCCATGCTGAAGCAGGAGTTCCAAGAATTCAAGATCTCTGAAGTAGAAGGTTTGCATAAAGGTTATGACAGGTTCCAAAAAAATTTAAGCCAACTANTCAATCAATTGCAGGCAAAGCCAGATAATGAAGACTGCAATATCAAGTTCTTGAGAGCATTGCCTTCCTCCTGGTCACAGGTGTCACTCACTATGAAAGCAAAGGGTGGTCTTGAATATTTAAATTTTGATGACCTGTACAACAAACTTAAGTCTTTTGAGATTGATATCAAAGGAGGATCAAGCTACTCCTCTGCTCCAATCCATTCAGCATTTGTTAGTACTACCAATACTAACAATAAGTTGACATACACTGATAGCCCAAGCTCATCATCATAACCCTCATATACCTCTGCTACACCAAGATCACACTCTAGCAATGTGATTGAAGATGTGCTTCACTCTTTTGTTGTTGAGAGTGAACCAAAACAGCAGCTTACATATGAAGATTTCGATCAAATTGATAAGATGGACTTGGAAGAATTGGATATCAAATGGCAGATGGCTATGCTGTCAGTACAGATGAATAGGTTTGAGAAGAAGGCTGGAAGGAAGATCCAATTCAATAGGAAGGATGGAGCAAGGTTTGATAAAAGGAAGGCTAGGTGTTACAAATGCTCTCAACTGGGTCACTTTGCAAGAGAATGCACAGAGAAGAAGGTGGATGATAAGACTAGATACTCTGCATTCACGGTTAATGAATTAACCTCAGAAGAACCTAAAGCCTTGTTATCTGTTGACTCTATGCTGGATTGGTCTGATCATGATGTTGCTGCTGAGGAAAGAGGTGCTGCTAAGGTTTATGGTATGCTTGCTGGATATGAGACAAAAGATGAGGCAGATGTGTCTGAGGAATTTGCTTTGATGGGTATCTCATCTCAGGTACAAACTTGTCCTTTTGGTTGTCATGATAAATATGCTGAACTACAAACATAGTTTGATGATGTAGAAACTCAATATAAAGATTATTATGTTCAGGTTCAAGCTTATAAAAGTACACTTAAAACTTTAGAAAAACAAAAGGCTTGGTACCAAAATAATCAGTTGGCATATGAAGAAAAGATCAGCGTTTTAGAAAGAGATTTGGAAAACACTACTAACTTGTTAAAATATTCTGACAGTGAAAATGCTAAGCTAAGTTTAGGAAAACAAGACTTGCAGGCTAAGTTAGATAGTGAAGTGGCCGGGTGTAATAAATGGCAAGAATCAACTAAACACCTGGAAAAGTTGAATGATAGCTCTCAGTCTATAAGGATTAAGAGAGGGTTGGGGTATGGTGATTATATAGGGCCAAATGAAGTATATGACCCTAATGAGCCAAGTATTTTTGACCCTGAACCTCTGAATTATCAAACTCCTGGTAAATATGTTAAAGAAGGAGGAATGAATGTTGTTTCTCCACCTATAACAGGAACATTTAAGCCTACCTCAGTCCACACAGACTTTGATGAATCACATATGACCTATGGCAAAAAGTCATTTGACTTGTCAGACATTGACAGTGAATCTAATGACTTTTTCTCTTGTTCTTTCAGTGACAAGTCCTCAGAACCCAAGACCAATGACTTTGCCTCATGTGATTCAAGTGATAAGTCCACCTCACCCAAGTCTGATGACTTCTCCTCAAGAGTAACTGCTAATGAATCGAATTCAAAGACAACTTCTTTGAAGACGTTTCTTTTAATTTTGTTAAAAACAATTTTGTTTCTGGTTTTGGTTATGATAAGTTTGTGTGTAATAAGAGAGGTCATGTTAAGAACAAATCTTTTAGACATAAATCATGTTTTGTTTGTGGAAGTTATTCTCATCTTATTAAAGATTGTGATTACTATGAGAAGAGAATGAATATGTGTAATGACCAACGGACCTTTAGACCCGTGTGGAATAATGTTAATAATATTCCTCCATTTGTTCCTAAAGCAGCACATGTGAGATCTGGCAGACCAGTTCCTACTGGTCATCCAGTTCCTGCTGGTAAGCCAGTTTCTACTGGTAAGCCAGTTCCTGCTGGTCATCCAGTTTCTTTAGGTAAACCTTTTCCTGCTGGTTGGAAAAGGAATGCTGCTAGACCATTCATCAGACCTACAAGCTCTTACTTTCTGTATTACTATAGGCCTGTTTCTTGTGGCTCAATGAATATGGGGGGTGAAAGATGGGAAACTGCTATTAAGTCCTCAGTAGGTTGTTCTTGGAAAAAGAGACCATATGTGAGACAGGGATCCAAGAACAATGGTGGATTTCATCAATCTACATGGTTTAATATTCACTGATCTATAAGGCAGGCCCAAGTCAGTCATGGCTTGGGTCTCCCATGTATACTAATGTTGTTTTATTTCTTTTGTTGTAGGATAATCCTCATAAGAATAAAGATTAAGTATAGTTGATAGTGGTTGTTCTAGAAGCATGACAGGGAACAAAGAAAGGTTGACTGATTTTGTGCCAATTAAGTGGGACTGTGACTTTTGGAGGAGGAGATGGCAAGATAACTAGGAAAGGAACCATTAGGACCTCCAAGCTGGATTTTGAAAATGTTTACTATGTGAAAGAACTGCAAAATTTTAATCTGTTCTCTGTCTCACAAATTTGTGACAAGAAGAACAGTGTTCTTTTCACTGAGACTGATTGTCTTGTGTTTTCTAAAGACTTCAAGTTGCCTGATGATAGTCAAGTTCTACTTAAAGTTCCAAGAAGTCACAATCTTTACAGTTTCAACTTGAATGATGTCCAGCCTGAAGGTGATTTAGCTTATTTGATGGCAAAAGCATCCTTGGATGAATCTACTAAATGGCATAGGAGGATGGCTCATGTGAACTTCAAAACCATCAACAAGCTGGCAAAGAATGGATTAATCCAAGGGCTTCCTTCCAAATTCTTCACAAATGAGCACAATTGTGTTGCATGCAACAAAGGAAAGCAACACAAGGCTTCTTACAAAGCCATTAAATCTGTGAGCACTATTTCTGAACCTCTCCAACTACTTCATATGGATCTTTTTGGTCTTACTTCCATCAGAAGCATTGATCACAAGTAATACTGCCTGGTGATTACAGATGACTATAGCAGGTTTTGTTGGGTTTTCTTCCTAGGCACTAAGGATGAAACCTATTATATTCTTAAGGACTTTATTGCCCTCATAGAAAACCAGCTAAATAAAAAGGTTAAAGCTATAAGGTGTGACAATGGAACAGAGTTTAAAAATTCTAAACTAATAGAACTCTGTGGGTCAAAGGGGATTAAAAGGGACTATAGTAATGCCAGAACTCCACAACAAAATAGAGTTGCTGAAAGGAAGAATAGAACCCTTATAGAAGCAGCTAGATCTATGTTGGCTGACTCTAAGTTACCTACCATGTTTTGGACTGAAGTAGTTAGCACTGCTTGTTATGTTTTGAACAGGGTATTAATCACTAGTCCTCACAACAAAACACCTTATGAACTTTTGTCTGGGAAGGTTCCTAACATTAGTTACTTTAAACCCTTTGGATGTCATGTGACTAATTTAAATACCAGTGATCAACTGGGTAAATTTGATGGGAAAGCTGATGAGGGGTTTATAGTTGGGTACTCTGCTCATAGTAAGGCCTATAGAGTTTATAATTTATATGTCAAAAGGATAGAAGAGACAATTAATCTGAGATATCTTGAGGATAAACCTAATGTGCAGGGTGCAGGTCCTGAATGGTATTTTGACCTTGACTATTTGACTGATACTTTAGGTTATACTCGGTTCAAAGCTAATCAATCTGTAGGTACACAGAATCCTCAAACTAATGATGCAGGTACCTCAGATGATGATTCAGACTTAGAGAATGATGAACAAACCATTGTTGTTCCTTCTTTTCCTTCTAACAACTTTTCAGGTTCTGATGTCAAAGATGCTTCTGGTGTGGATGAAGGTGATTCAAGTTTTGCAGAGGATCTTGCTAGACTTCAAAGACAGGAACATGATGCCAAAGAAGCAGCTGAAATGTTTGGTTTTGAGTTTGCAAAAGACACAGAGGAACTCTTGAGACAAGCAGCTAATGAAGCCCGCAGGAATATGAATTCTGCTGGTAGTGACTCGGTTTCTGCTGGTAGTGTTCCACTTTCTGCTGGTCATATCAATTCTGCTGGTAATGACTCAGTTCCTGCTGGTGGATCTGTATCTGCTGCTCCTTCCTCCATTACTGCTAGTAACTCATTAAGCTTTAATTAACCTTCTACAAGATATCCTGGCCCCACGGATCTTGGTAATTCCCTATCTTCAAGCTTTGAGATGGAAGATATTCATCATCAACCAAGTACATGCATTTTCACCTCCTATTCATATGATGATAACTTTGGTCCAACTCTCACCAACCTACCATCCACTGTGGAAGTCAACCCCATTGCTACAAAGCGGATAAACACTATGCATCCTCAATCCTTGATTCTTGGAGATCCCACTTCCACTGTTCAAACCAGAAGTAAGGTGAAAAAGACAAAGTTTGGTGAATGTGCTTTTGTCACCTATATCACTAGTCAACAAAGGAATAATCACACAAATTATCAACATTGCCTATTTGCTTGCTTTCTCTCTCAAGTTGAACCAACTAGTGTAGCACAAGCTCTTGAAGACCCAAGTTGGGTAGAGGCTATGCAAGAAGAAATGCAACAATTTCTGAATCAAAAAGTATGGATTCTTGTGCCTTTGCCTGATGGAAAGATAGCAATTGGGACTAAATGGATTCTGAAGAACAAGAGGGATGCTAGAGGCATTGTGGTAAGGAATAAGGCTAGACTAGTTGCTCAGGGTTTCAGAAAAGAGGAGGGTGTTGACTATGATGAGGTACTTGCTCCAGTGGCAAGGGTTGAGGCCATAAGACTATTTTTGGCCTTGGCATCTTATATGGGATTTGTAGTTTATCAAATGGATGTGAAAAGTGCCTTCCTATATGGAAAGATTGATGAGGAGGTCTATGTGACTCAACCTAAGGGATTTGAGGACCCTCATAATCCTAAGCTGGTCTACAAAGTGGTGAAGGCTCTCTATGGACTTCATCAAGCACCAAGGGCCTGGTATGCTAGATTGTCTAATTTTCTATTGAAGCATGGCTACAGAAGAGGTGCTATTGATAAAACACACTTTATCAAGAAGAATTCCAGAGATATCATCCTTGTTTTGGTCTAAGTGGATGACATCATTTTTGGTTCCACAAAGGAAGTTTGGTACAGGGAATGTGAGGAATTAATGAAGGGTGAATTTGAGATGAGTGCTATGGGAGAGCTCACATTTTTCGTGGGTTTACAAGTCAAGCAAAAGCCTGATGGGATCTTTATCAGCCAAGATAAGTATGTGCAAGATATACTTAAGAAGTTTGATTTGGAGAATGTAAGGACTGCAACAACTCCATATGAAGCTCCAAAGCCTAAAAACCAAAATGAACCTGATGAGTCTGTTAATGTTCATCTATGCATATCTATGATAGGTTCACTTATGTATTTGACAGCTTAAAGGTCTGATATAACATTTGCAGTCAGTGCATGTTCAAGGCATCAAATTACACCATTGACTTCCAACCTAAATGCTGTCAAGAAAATCTTCAAGTACTATAAAGGCCAACCTAAGTTGGGTCTTTGGTATCCTAGAGATTCTCCTTTTGTGTTGGAGGCCTATAGTGATAGTGATTATGCTGGTGCTAACTTTGATAGAAAGTCCACTACTGGAGGTTGTCAGTTTCTGGGAAAAAGGTTGATTTCTTGGCAATGCAAGAAGCAAACCATTGTGGCTACCTCTTCTACTGGAGCATAATATGTTGCTGCTGCTAATTGTTGTGGATAGGTACTTTGGATACAGAATCAAATGCTAGACTATGGGTTCAATTTCATGAACACAAAAATCTTTATTGACAACCAAAGTACAATTTGCATAGTTAGAAATCCAATTTTTCATCAAAGAACAAAGCACATTGAAATTAGGTACCATTTCATAAGAGATGCTAATGAGAAACATCTCATTCAGGTGCTAAAAATCCACACAGATGATAATGTGGCTGATTTGTTAACTAAGGCTTTTGATGGACCTAGATTTAATTATTTGGTGGTCTACATTGGAATGGTCAATCCCTGAGTGCAGTGATTGAGGGGAGGCATAAGCCTAAGGGGAGGCTTATTGTTGTATACTTTGTGTTAACTAACAATTTTTTAGTTTGATTTGAGTTCACTAACTTTGTTTTGCAGATCTTGTATATTTTGTACATTAACATTGTTTTGCAGATGTAAGTTCCCATTCCTGCTGGTCTAATTGGAATGTATCAAGATCAAATTCAACATAACAGGGGAATTGAACTTTCATTCATTAATCAAAATTGCATCCAAAGATGCAGAATACATGGCACCAGTTCAATTACATTAAAAGCATAAACAACAAAACAACTACCCAACCACCCCATATCAAATACATTAAGAGCTTCTCAAGGTTGACTCTGAAAGTGAACCTGATGATGATCCACCTCTTGTGTGGGCTAAAATTGCTAGTTGGGAGGTTCTTTCTATGCCTATAGGTGAGATCAATGCCCTTTATAGAATGGATGGGGTCACTAAGCATTTTATCTTTCTTAAGGAGATCCTATATATGGTAACTAACCATAATCTGGTAATTCTTTATGGCATGGTTCTTAAGCATTATGATACTACACGTCTACACCAGCTACTGGACTTGGACTTATATTATGGGGAGATTTAAAAGTGTTGATGGATTCAAGGGGTGCTGGTTTCTCTGTATGGGCACATCAGGATACTTAACAGGTGATGAGTTGGAGAGTGTATCCTAACTCCCATGTTCATGTTTTGGAGACAATGTTTGGGGAGACTTTGTATATGTTTGTTGATGTGGAATATCCTCTCTCAGCTCCACTAATGGAAAGAATGCTCCAGCATAAGTTAGAGATTGGGAAAGATGTTATTGGTAATGACTTGACCACTGCTGAGCAGTTGGTGTTGCTTCTTGGGCTGATGCTGCATGAGGGTATTGCTTGTATTGTTGTATATTTTTCTTTTCTTTATTTATTTAAAAAAGAGTCACCCCTTCTTTTAGCTGTTGTATTATCAAGTTTTCAGGTTTTTAAGAGTTGGTTAATTATCAAACAACCAATGGTATTCAACTCACCATGTCTCAAAGACAAGCAAGAGTTGACTCGCCATGAGGGTACAGCTCTGGTGTGACTCTCAAATCCGTTTTTGGTTGACAATTTACCAAAAATTGTATGGTTTTCAACTCACCATATCTCTATGAGTGAAGAGTTGACTAGCCTACAAGATTATAGCTTGTGGTAAAGGCTGTGAAAAACCATATTTTGGTTATCAACAAACCAAGATGATGACTACATTCCATCAAAGAGTTGGCTAGTCCAAAAGCAAATGGTTTTTAGTAAAGACACATCAATTCCGTTGATAGCTGTAATAGTTTGCTCAAAACTATAGGGTATTTCACTCACCCTTGCTTCATGTGCTGAGAGTGATACTGGTTTTCAATTCACCATGGATAATGCCCTTTTTGGGAACCCAAGAATTGACTAGTCCTGAGCAAATGGCTACACATATCAAATCCGTTGATGGCTGTGATGATTTGCCAAAAATCATTAGGGTATTCCAAACACCATTGATTCATGTTCTAAGTGTTGGGCTGGTTACTAGTTCACCAGGGTGATGCCATGCTTCCACCAAAGGACTAGCTAGCCCAAAAGTGAGTACCTACTTGGTAAAGGCTCATCAAATCTACTCATGTTGCTGCTGGATCCTTGTTCTTGATAATGGTTACTTGTTGCTGCTGGTTATTCACAAGTTGCTGCTGGTTGCCTACTTTTGCTGCAGAAGTTCAGGTGTCAATCCTCATGCTTTGGAAGTTAAAGATCTATCAAGAAACTTAAAGTTAACCGAGTCAAATTCAAGTTTAAGGAAGGATTGTTAGGAATTATTTAAATGACATAAAGTCATTACTGCTGTTAGTGTAGTTGTGGTTCCTGCTGGCAGGTATGTAGTTCTTGCTGGTATGGTTTCTGCTGTTAGCAAAATATAGTTTCTGCTGGTTATTATGTTTATGTGGGTAGTAGTATTAGTTAACCCATATGTTTAGAATGTCTTGTAGAGAAAGAGATATGCTTTAGTTATATTAGGAAGTGATCTTGCATATCTCATGACACGTTTTGTAATGAATGCCGAATTAGGGTTTCTTGTAGTATAAAAGAAACTCATTGCCATGAACAATGTACGTCTTAGAAAGACATCTTAATAGTTAATATAGATCCATAGAGGATCAAGTGTTTAATAGTTATTCGTCTTTGTACTCTTGTGTTTATATTCCGCGTAAACATAAGATTGTTAGTGATGAGTGCTCAAACACTCATCATTTTTGGTCAAATCTGAAATACAAAACATCTGAAAACACGCAAAAATGCATCAAAATGATAAAAATATCCAAGGATCGTGTTTTATATGTCTCAAATGCAAAATGTTTAAACAAATGAAAAACGAACAAAGTTTGCATAATTGGCAGTTTCAGTCCCCCAACTTTCAAAGATTGGCAAATTAGTCCCTAGAGTTTAAAAATGTGGAGTTTTATCATTCAAGGTCCTTGAAATGTTTTAAGTTGTCAAAAGTGGTCCTTGAGTGAAATTTTGGGCAAATGGCAAAACAAGTCCCTGAACTTTTGGAAATTGTCAAAATTGGTCCTTGGGTATTTAAAAAAATGCAAAAATGGAATTTTGGTCCTTGTTCTATTGGAGTTTGGAAACATTGGTCCTCATGAGTATTTGGAAAAATTACATATTCAGTCCCTCATGTTTGGTAAAAATACAAAAATGGTCCTTGTGTTATTACCTAAACCGAACGGACCTCTTTGTTATTTATAAACCCAAAACACAACCAAACCCAACATTCCCTTGGCCCAATCCCATTCCCCTGGCCCATTTCACCACCCCGGCCCAAACAACTAATATAACTCCCCCCCGTTTATATCTCCCAGTCAAACCCCCTCGTTTGACCATCTCCCTCCCAACACATCCCCTCAAAACCAGGGTACCCTTGCCCCCCCTGCTTCCACCTTTTCACCAACCAGCCACCACAATTAATACCTCCCTCACCTACCAAACCAACCCTCCTCTCTATCCATTTAATGCCTCACCTACAACAACTAACCATGGTCTCTGGCTTATATAACCATTTGGCGCCAAAAATATTTTAAAGGCCAAGATTGAGTTTGAGCCATCCAACGGCTCAGAATTGGAGTGGGAATTGTTCAGGAGGGTTCACAAACCCTAGGGGTTCACTATAAAGAGAAAGAGAAAGCAGCAGAAGAAAAAGGAGGAGATATAGATAGTTTTTATGTCGTTTTCTTAATTACCTAAATTTTAGTTTAATTTTCAGTTAAACAAGCTTGTATTAATCTTCCTTAGTGTATTTGAAACGTATTTAAGCAATCAATTTCAAGTTTTAATTCAGTTTACTTCTTATGCAATTTTCCTTTGAAATTCTCAATTTTACCTAATGTTGATGATCATGTGTGTTATGGACTTCTAGGTTAATGTAAGCTCCTTATATAGCTTGTAAAAGCTATTAGTAACCTTAAAATTCAGTTTAAGTTCAAAAAGAAAAAAAATACAAAAACAATTACTCAAAAAAAAAAATCAAAAACTCATGAAGAAGATAGAAGAATGCATGGAGCATGGTGAGTTGTGGATGGCCATGGGTTAGTGGTTCTGTGGAGAGCCTATAGGAGTTCTAAGGTCCTGGTTCTGTGATTTATGCTTGGAAGGCTTTGTAAGAAATCTTTGTAATTTTTAACTTTCACTGTTCCTTAGCTTATTGTTGCTTCTATCTGTGCTATTTGTGCTTATTCAGTATTTCTAAGTGTGGTTATTGTTTAATCTTGCTAGTTTGTTCAGTAGAATACTTAGTCACTTTATTCTTTCTACTCTTAAAACTGCCATAATAGCTTGATAGTAATTCTTGGGTGTTTGTTGTTATACTTGGTGTTTGTAGGATTAAAACAGCTTCTTGTGTGATAACAAGTCCTTTTTAATCAATCTTGTGGCTTATATCAGTTAAATGCCTTGAAAATCATGTTTTCATTAGTTTAAAGGAGTGTTTGGTTCAGTTGAAGTGACTGAGTTTGAGTTTGATTTGGTCACAACTTTTGGTTCATTCAAGGTACCTTAGGTTCATATAGGTCATTTAAATCTTAATAACCAGAAGCCATTTGATCAAAAGTCAAAATCTTGATTTAACCTCATGTTTTAGTTCACTGTTGGATCATTAGGATACTAGTTCACTCATATCATTACATTAGTGGTTGTTGTTGCTTAATTTAGTCTTATTATACCTTAATATAACATAATCAGTCCATAGATTAGGTTAGAATCTCATATAAGTCAACTTTAGTGTTTTAAGTAAAAGTCAATATTTTAAGTTGTAAAATTTTTGAATAAACTAGATAATTTTCTGTAGGATTCACTACTTAGTTTTATAACTTGTGCTTTGAGACAATTAATATTTGGTTGCTTGTCTTGTCACAGTATTTTTGGTAATTTTTAGTGAGCTAATTTAACTGCTTAAATTTGCTTATTCATTTGGTTGTATTTCAAGACAGTGCCCTGTGCACAGTTTTGAGCCCATTTTCATAAGCTCCTAAAAAGCTCTTTTCTTCGACTTAATCTGTGGAATTTGGTTCTTTGAGAAGCCCATCCACCATACTCTAGGGTCCTGTGCTTATTTTCATATTTGTAGCTTATTTGATAAGGCTGCAACAAGCTTCTAGTTTGTCCCATCTCTCAGGTGTACTGAGCAATCAGTGCATTGAGAGCTTTTTCATAAGTTCATTCAGTGCTTAATAGTGGGCCCCAGTGTGAGATCCTTGGCTTTTTGGAAACCCCAACAAGCCAGCTTTTCATATCCAAGCTCACTTTTGGCTTTTGATCCTTTGCCCCTAGCTTAATTTGGCCTACAACATCCTTGCAGGCCTGTTTGGTTGGCAGGGTAGTTTGGATTTGCTTATTAGCTTATTGTAGCTTATCCATTGTTTGTTTCTTGTTCCATTTACTCATTTCCAGTTCATTTAGCTTATTTTCATTTTATTATCCCTTGGATTCCTGTTCCTTAGCTTGTTTGAGCTTCATTTGAGCCAAAAAGCTTAACTGCTTGTTTCATAAGCTCTTATTTTCTTTGTTTTTCAGTTTCACAACTTTTGTTTTCATTAAAGTTGCTTCATTTCAGTAGTATATTAGTCTCATAAAAGAAAAATCACAAAAACATCAATTTTAAAATAGTGATAGCTTCTATTTAAGCCAATTGGCTTATTTTTCAGCTTTTTCAAAAAGCATTTTTCATTTTTATATTTTTCCTACGNTTACAGTTCATTTAACTTATTTTCATTTTATTATCCCTTGGATTCCTGTTCCTTAGCTTGTTTGAGCTTTTGAGCTTCATTTGAGCCAAAAAGCTTAACTGCTTGTTTCATAAGCTCTTATTTTCTTTGTTTTTCAGTTTCACAACTTTTGTTTTCATTAAAGTTGCTTCATTTCAGTAGTATATTAGTCTCATAAAAGAAAAATCACAAAAACATCAATTTTAAAATAGTGATAGCTTCTATTTAAGCCAATTGGCTTATTTTTCAGCTTTTTCAAAAAGCATTTTTCGTTTTTATATTTTTCCTAGGTTCCAGTAGTATTGTAGTATTTATAGAAAAAATTGTAGATTTATTAATGTTTATTTAGTATTTATAGTAATTTACAGTAGTTTTAAATAATTATTAAATAGTAATTAATTAATATTAAATACATAAATAGTCTAATAAATATATTTTCAGTTCTAAAATTAGTTTTAAGTTATTTTAGATTTTTCTAAATTAATTTTTCATTTAATTAGGTTAATTTCTTATTTAATTACAATTTAGTGTAATTTAGATAATTATTAAATAGTTTTTAATTAATAATAATTAATTTAATAGTTTAGTAAATAATTTTCTTTTTCTTAAAATTTTCTTTTATTTTTAGGATTGTAAAAATATGTTTTTCATCATCTAGGTATTTATAGATTTTAATTTTCACTTTTATTTTCGTACGTAGACGTTTAATTAAACGTAACGTACATTTTTAGACTTGTAACGTTTCCAGATTTCTAGTAATCATTTGTAGTGTTTGTTTGTCATTTTCGTCCATAATCTCGTAGTTTAATTTTAATCAATCTCTCTTTCCAATCTTCATTTCATAATCACTTGATCTCATTATCGTTTTCGATACAATTCACACCTCGTCGGGATATAAACGACCCAGGGAATTCCTATACTCCTTTGGATCATTGCATTGAGCCCTAAATGGCTTGACTTTTGTTGACCAAATCCTTGGTTGACTTTAGTTGACTGTTTAGACCCAATCACATCCCTTTAACTAAGCAACGTAACCGTGTCCCTCGGGTACATGTCTATTAAGAGTGGATCAATTCTAAAGTGCTAACTTCTCCCGCATGTGTTATTTTTTGCAAAATATTCATAAGCACATGTGGAGGGGGAGTATTTCATAAGAAAATAAAACCCTCAAAGTGTTATAAAATGTCTTTTATTCAAAAACACTTTGAGAGATTTTCAAATGAATGGTTTCAAAAGGCATCACTAGGATAGTCATGGAGTTATAAGGTGACTAAGGTTAGGAATAACCATCCTATGATCCGCCTAAACCGGAGGGATCTACCCAAGGACATCACCAATAGTTAGTATTTAGAAGTCCTTAGGTATGATACGAAAAAAGGAGTAATGAATGAAACGGAGAAAGAAGGGGTTGAAGAATTAAAAAAGAAACGTTATGAAAAGGTGAAAAGAAATGAGCCCTCCAAATTATTCAACCTTAGGGCAGACACCGGGTTCAATTCATATGCTACTGGTTGTTGCTAAGGCGACACCGGTATTGAAGATAAAAGACGTCATGGACCCAGTGACGCATGCACCTTAACCTTCTAGCCACTCGGGTATCTCTCAAAAGATACTTGTTTCATTCTCACGGGGAACCGTTGTAATCTATCGACCTTCTATTTAGAGTTGGTTGATATTGAAACAGGAGACCCTGCCCCAATCTCCGCATAGGAAACCATAAGTTGCACTAATTGAGTCTAGAGCCACGAGATACATCAAAGATCTCTTAGGTACACTTAGTAATCTTACATTGGTTGTTCTACATCAATGGACACCAATTGTAAATTATCGAGTCCTTCGCAGATCTTAGCAATCTGCCTAGAACGTTCATGAGGGATTTACTTAGGTATTTCTCGAATGATTGAACGGAAATCCTGCCAGGGTCAACATCAAACAGCCCTGACAGCAGGTCACTTCGGTAATTCCTCGTGGGTTACGCTTAGTGTTTATGATGGCTTCAAACGGTCTACAGTCGTGGGGTGATCTCCAGCGACTCACCTAATCGTGGGTGTACTTAGTTGTGCCCGTGTAAGCTCCTTAGGGGGTATCCGATTAGGAACGGCCTTGGCGCGAATTAGAAGGAGTCTTCACACTATGCTGTTGACGAATTCTAGTTCAAACCTGTAAGTACCGGTTGTATTATTGCTAACTGTTTTATTTCAGGTACAAATGCCATCTTGAACACCAACTTCCACATGCTCATACATACATCTCAAATGCCAAAGAAAGCTCGATGCAACATCACAGTCTAAAGAAAAGATTCTACGACAACAATCATGAATCTTCAACAACAAAGACAAAGAGCTACGAATGCATAACTACAACACAGTCAAAGATGTATGAGCATGTCGGAACGGAGCGAATTCATTGGAGACACCGAAAGTGACGTATGGCGGATTACAACATCATCTATCATTTTCACATCAACAAAGACAAAGAACAAAGAATGATGAATCACTTCTACTACAATCATTTTGAAGACGTCTAAAGCTACAAATGTCAACAGTTAAAGTCCAAAGACAAAGACGTCAAGCAACCTCGATGACCGTGACGAACTTCTATCCTTCAACAATCCTTCATGACCGATCCTTAGGGGGAGATTGTTAGGATCATAGTTTTCAACTATTCAGTCAAGTCTCGGTCATTTCAGTCTATGTAATAGGTTGCTAGTATTATCATTATTAGCTACGTTATTTAATTACTCGTATGGTTAATGTTTATGTCCAATAAGGTGTCCAATGGGCCTTGAAGCCCACGACTTAGATGATAGGGAAGGAAGGGAGTGTTGCCCTATCCCTCTCCTATAAATAGGACACCATGTATCTCATTATATTTGTTGGTTATTTTCATATCTTAAGGAAACTCATGTTCTTTCATCTTTCATATTGATTTTAATCAACCAAGTCTAATTCTCATCTCATTTCTATCATTTGAATACTTGTGTTTACTAATATGGTGACCTAACAACTAGACTCATGTATCCCTAGCCTAAACAAACATGTTTTAATAATCTTGATAACAATCTCAATCATTTCTGACATTTGGTTAATTTGATACGTGACAATCATTTTAGCCTTAGCACATTTATAACATTCTGAGAAAGCTACAATTCCCTTGGAACGACCTGGTCTTACCTAAAAACCTTTACTGTAAACGGGGGTTATACTTTACCCGTGTGTTTTGTGTATTAAGGAATCGGTAAAATTAGTATTATAAATTTAAAGCTTTTGAAACACATCAGGACACTAGCCTGAGGGATTCCGAGGAAATGGGAAGGATGACAACTGACCATACTGCCTTGTTTGCGAATTGACCATAGGATCACCCACCGATGTTTGATAAACTTAAAAAGTTAGAGAAATTGCCTATGATCGTTTCAACGGGCCATTAAAGATAAGTCTAGCATGTAGTGGCACTTATTGACTCAAACCCGTCTACCGTATGTCGGCTTACTAGCATGGGGTAGTGCTAGTGGTTCCTGGCAGGATTCGGGGGAGATAGGCTAGGGAACTTGACCATATGCACCTAGTGATATATGTCCGCCCCACCTAAAGCATGAGATTAGTTTAATAGGGAACATGAACATAAGCGATATAGGATGAGTAATTAGGTTAGCACACTTCTTTCTTATTGCTCACAACTCTACTTTTACTTGCTTTCTGTTTTTAGCTTCATTTCAATATAAACAATCAATCAATCATTTCTGTTAATTTAATTAGTGACATTAGACTTAGACTTAGTCCACACCACATAGCTCTTGGGACGACCTTGGAGTTACCATTACTAGCCTACACACGACTGGATTCTCTGTCCGTTAGTGCATAAGGGTAGACCATAGGTAAAACGAGAATTATAAATATTAAAACCTGGTCAGCAAAACCTGCATCAAGTTTTTGGCGCCGCTGCCGGGGAGCTATTATAGGATTCTTGTTTAAGTTTTTCTTTAAATTTTCAATTTTTATTTTGTTTTTCTAATATTTTTTGTTTAAGTTTCAGGAATCATGAAAGTAATCGACATTGATACGTTGACGTTGGAAAATTACCTTGCTATGACTAGGGACGAGCAAGGACCGGGCCTTGTAAGGCCAATGATTGGGGCAGATGTTCAATTTGAGATCAAGCCGCAGTTTATGAGAGAATTAAGAGAGAAACCATTTGTTGGACTCAAGACGGAAGATGCTTATGAACACGTGGAGAATGTGCTCTACATTACTAGCCTCTTCAACATTCCACGTGTTTCTCACGATGCAATCATGCTCCGAGTGTTCCCTATGACACTTTCTGGAGCCGCAAGAAGATGGGTTGATAGGTTGCCTTCCGGAACCATCAACACGTGGAATCTCCTTAAAAAGAGTTTTATTCAACGTTTTTGCCCTCCCTCTCGGACAGCAAAACAGTTAGAGGAGATCCAGAATTTCAGACAAGAAGCTGACGAGACATTGTACCAAGCTTGGGATAAATACAATGATCTCTTATACAGGTGCCCGACACATGACTTGAACAATCAACAGAATTAACATCGCAACAAGACAGATGATCGATTCCTAAGGACCTATTCTGGGAATGACCCCTGCTCAAGCCCTTGATGTAATTCAAAACATGACCGACCACTCTCAAAAGTGGCACGATGGAGGTAGCACTAGAAGTAATGGGGCAGAATTGGAAGGTATGAATGCTCTTACTAACAAACTTGAGAATCTAGGCAGGGAAATGAAGAAACTCAAGGAAAACGTTCATGCCATCCAAGTTGGATGCGATATTTGTGAAGGGGCCCACCTCGCAAGGGATTTCCCATTAAGCGAAGATGATGAAAAGGTCGAGGAAGTCAAATATGGGGATGGAAGACCTTTTCAGGGTAATGGTAACGGATACCAAATAGGAACACAAGGATTCAATTCCTGATTCAACAACCGGCCAACATATGGTGAGAGAAGACCCTCCCTAGAAGAAACCATCAACAAATTCTTGGAAGAGTTAGCTAAAAGAGAAACCGAAAGAGGGCTTTGGCTAAAAAGTTTTCAAGAGGGAACAGAAGCTAATTTAAAATCTCATGACGAGACTTTAAAGAACCTTGAAGCTAAGATTGAATTGCTATCAAAAGATGTGCAGGAACAAATGGTGATCGAAAAAGCTAAAGTTTGTGTTGCTATACCCTCGATCAAAGAACAAATTGAGACTATCCCCGAAAAATCTGAGAAGTTACAGTGTAACGAAGGATCAGATGAAGAAACCATTGGCAGTACCAGGGAAAGTGCTCCGAGAAACAAAGAAGAATTAAAAATTGTTACTAGCAAAACCCACGTACAACAAAGGAACCCAACTAAGGTCCCATGTAATCTTGAAAATAGATACTATTGGTGCGTTGCTATTCCCATTGATAACCAGTGGTCTTATGACCTATGGTCTTCATGCGACCCTAATAATGAGCTTTGTGATGGAGGTGGTAATAAAGAAAGATTGAAAGGTAACAAACATTTGTGGACATCGCCTCCCGATCAGTTTCGGAAGAATTTAAAATGAAAGGGAACAATATCTTTCGATGCATGGGTACAAATAGTTTATGGGAACGTTGATGTTGATTAAATTTTTGAAATATGGGCTGAAGTAAACCGCATCAACGATGATGATTTACCAATTGATAGAAATGGATACCCGAGTAAAAAAGATAGAGAAGTAAATTATGTCAACAATGATGATCCACTCCCTGTTAAGGAAACCAACTATCCACTAAAGAAAGAAAGGAGTGAAAACGAGGTAGGCATGGAACATTGGTGCGAAAGAATCAAAATTAGTAACGGCGATGGAGAGTCTTTTTGGGCATCATGTGACCCCTATGGGGATGAGTGCAACAGTGGAAGCAGTAAAGAACGGATTGGAGATATGTCCTATCACTGGAGGTCCACCAATGATAGCAAAAGATGCGAGTTACCATGGGTCGACAGATTAAGTTTTAACAATTGGGTAAAAATCAAATATGGTAAGGTTGACTACTTGACTAAGGAGAAGATTTGGTAGGAACATACAAGGAGCGTGGATGAGGAAGAGCATGAGAATTCTTATGAAGATCTTTGTGAGACTTGCGAGGCAAGTCCGAATGACGATTGAGATCAGCAAATCTTTGATCTAATTAAAGACAAGCTGGATGACAAATGGTATAAGGGAACGGAATCGGATGATGATCTTGACGGAATGGTAGAATACCTTGATCTCCAAGGATATGACGAATTCACCAATTTGGATGATGAAGTTTACGAGCAACGCGAGTGTAAGTTGCTCGGGATCCCATACAAGAAACCTCCACCTATTCATGCTGAAACATTCGAGGTTACTAGATATTCAATCGGTCCAGATGAGAAGTTCACTAAAATTATCAGCCAAGAGAAGAAGGAGTTCTCGCGAACATCCACGAATGTAGCATGGATCCGCCAGAATTTGATGAAGGAGATGGACGAACTAGGACAAGTTCGCCGACCACCCACGTAATAACCGTGGGAATGAGTCTAACTTAAAGACTCGTTAATAAACAAAAGTGCTCTTACGGGAGACAACCCGTACTATCCTTTTCTTTATTTTTGTTGGTTTGTATGTTTGTTTTATAATTTTGCAGGAATTGGAGCATGGAGAAGCGAGATAATCTGTTTACTGCAGAAACTGATACTCTCGGATCAGCAGTTACGGCGTAACCCAGTCTTACGACTACGCCGTAACCATCCTTACGTAGCTAATAACTCCAGGTTTTGCACTAACTAAGGCATAACTCAACTCCATGACTACGCCGTAACACCTTTTTGAGGTGTATTCCTCAATTATTTTCAAACATACCAAACTTGTATTAGTAACTAAATGAATTTGTGGGTATGTTCCCTGTAAACCCTCATGAGACTAAACTCGTCCACTTAGGACACCAAGTGGTTTAAGAGGCTTGTTGCATACGCTAAATGCAACCGTGATTCCTACGAAAGTGAGTTAGGTTTTTTCTTGTTTTCTATTTTCATTTTTATAGATTTATGCTTGTGGTAGTGTCATGATTTCAGGGATATGGAGTTTGCTCATGGAAGCTGGCCGAAGGCACGAAGACTTCTCGTGATCCTTCTCTCATTTATGGAGCAAATTTCAGGGAAGTTCTCACTCTAATTCTACCTTCTCTTCACATCTACTTAATTCTTAGTACAAAAGGGACTTTGTACATTTCAAGTGGGGGGATGGGAGTAGAATTATCTTGAACTTTATTTTTTCCTCATTTTCTAGTCTATTTTGAAATTTTTTGCAATTTTTAAACTTTTGACATGTTTTTCTTAACCGAACTAGAATAGACCTTAGCCGGGCGCATTTATATTACTAATTATGTGGATATATACTTTGATTCCTTTATATTTTGTATCCAGGTCACAAGTGAGCATAGGAGCTAAAGAGACGAGGAAAATGGAAAGAATGTGCCAAGACAAACAAATTCAAGTATGCTAAAGGAAGCTACGGCGTAACATCATCTCTCAATTTTGCCGTACCATGAAGTTTAACTATTAAGACCAAAGTCAACGTGGACCAAGAGTTACGGCGTAACCAAATATGAGGTTTACGCCGTAAACTATTCAGGACTTGAAGGATCTTCAAAATGAAAGACTACGCCGTAACATAACTCTGGAGTTACGGTGTAGCAACGTGTACGAGAGTAGTCCAAGCTCATTTCTCAACTTACGGCGTAGATATACTTTGTGACTACAGCGTAGTCATGACTACGAAAGAAATCTCAGATCCGAGAATATATCTATGGCGTAGAGCATTTGAAGACTACGACATAGAAGAAACCCTAATATGGAAGTTACGGCGTAGCAATTCATCAACTACGCCGTAACCACCAGATCTGGATAAGATTTCATTAGCTAAGGCGTAGCACATTACTTAGCTACGCCGTAGCTCTGATCGGGCCTATAAATACAACCCTAATTTCTGCATTTTGGGAGACCAGTTTCTCACACACAAAGTCATAGATCGTTGGCAGCTTTTAGGAGGCCCTTCTATAGCAGCATATGGAGGCTTTCCAAGGGAGAAATCACGCTTCATTCCATAAGTTTTAGAATTTCATATTTCATTTTACATTTCGAACTCATGTTTTGTATTAACATTATTTCGAGTGTTCAATTCAATATGATCGGCTAAGCACCTCTGGTGCTAGCCTAGTTATGATTCCTATATTATTTTAATCTTGTTTCCGTACTTTTCTTAAATGCTTTTACGTGTGTGCCTGCTTAGTTTATCTTGAGAACCTCTAATTTCGGTAGTTTTGAGATGCGGTTGTATCCGTTACGCCAACTTAAATTGAATTAAGACCCCAATCTAGTTAGTAGGCTAGAAGAATTGACCATAGGACACTAGCCTGATGGATTTCGAGGAAATGGGAGGGATGACAACTGACCATACTGCCTTGTGTGCGAATTGACCATAGGATCACCTACCGATGTTTGATGAACTTAAGAAGTTAGAGAAATGGCCTATGATCGTGACAACGGGTCATTAAAGATAAGTCTAACATGTAGTGGCACTTAATGACTCAAACCCATCTACCGTACGTCGGCTTACTAGCATGGGGTAGTGCCTGTGGTTCCTGGCAGGATTCGGGGGAGATAGGTTAGGGAACTTGACCATATGCACCTAGTGATATATGTCCGCCCCACCTAAAGCATGCGATTAGTTTAATAGGGAACATGAACATAAGCGATATAGGATGAGTAATTAGGTTAGCACACTTCTCTCTTATTGCTCACAACTCTACTTTTACCTGCTTTCTGTTTTTAGCTTCATTTCAATACAAACAATCAATCAATCATTTCTGTTAATTTAATTAGTGACATTAGACTTAGACTTAGTCCGCACCACATAGCTCTTGGGACGACCTCAGAGTTACCATTACTAGCCTACACACGACCGGATTCTCTGTCCGTTAGTGCATAAGGGTAGACCATAGGTAAAACGAGAATTATAAATATTAAAACCTAGTCAGTAAAACCTGCATCAGATAAAGAATGTAGTTGGAGCTTTTATGAATGTACCTGTTTTTGTGGGGAATTTTACTATTGTTATAGATTTCACCGTGGTGGAAAACATGGATGCCTATCATGACCAAGAAATGGGTGATGTGATTGTTGGGAAACCATTTTGTAGAGAGATTACTATTAATGCAAAGTGATTTGAAGGAAAAATCACCTTTCAAAGTGGAAGCAACATTATCACTTATATGATGCCTCGTACTCACCCAAATTTTGAACATGCCACTAACAGGTATTGCTACAAATTTTCACCATTTTTTTTGCAGATGATAAAGATAAACAGAAAGGGATCGAGTATCCATACCAAAAGATGAAGGGATTCTACGAAGGAGTGTTGAAATTGGGACCTGAATATGTCCGTGACGAATTAATAAGCAGATGGATTGCACACTGATGTGCGGTTTTGCAACCTTTCAAAAGGTTTTACTTCTCAAGGGATCTTGAGAAGCTTGCAATCCCCACCAGGCAGTGTACCTGACCAATGTAGTATAGTGAGTGGCAAGTACCGGGGGATTGATCGTCCTCTAGGGGAATAGTGTCGTTAGGATTGAAAGCTATGTAAATTAGGCTAAAGGTGAAGGATGATTATTTTTGTATTTTTATATTTTATGAAAGCAAAGTAAAAATCTCGGGTATTTGAAGAGTGGGCAGAATTAGTTGCTAGTCAACTAACCAAATAACTAATAATGCAAATAAAATAAAATAAACAAGAAAAGTAAATTGTGGAACTTCTTATAGTGAGAAAATGTGTTTACTTAGATTTTACTACTCCCTAGCTATCTCTTATTAATTATTTGGTTTGTTATAATTGTTTGGATGAAGGGTTGTTTTCCTTAATACGAGTCGTGGGGGCGTGTACGTCCTTCCCCAACTCTAAAAGCTTCTATCTCTTCCTATGACGACGCGTTTAGTATCCTATTATGGCCTCCTCAATAGTCACTTATGCATTAAAAACAACCAATGATATCGGTGTACACAACCGAGAAACGTTTCCCAAGATATTCAAGCACATTACCATATAGGAGATTGTCCAGTTTTCTTGAGCATAACGCGAAATCAATCACCCAATACAATTAAACAAACCAACAATCAATAATTAATAGCTAGGTTTCATTAGATCTAAGCAAACACTAAAAAACCTAAGCTAGCATGTTAAAAGAAAGACAAGCATAAAAGATAATCAAACAACACATACATATTGAATGATTAAAAGGTAAACTTATCTTCAATTAAACATGGATGAAATAAGGGTTTGAAACCCTTACAAAAGCTATAAAATTCGGCTAGGGTTTGTTGCACAAAAGTTCCACACTAATGAATGAAAAATCCAAAACTATATTACCGATTTAAAAAGGTGACGGCGTCAGCTTTTGGACCCTGACGCCGTCATCTCGCCGCTATTAGGGTTTCTTGTCGTCCACTCCAGCTTCTTGACGCCGTCCCCCTTGGTAGTCATCTTGGCCGTCTCTCTTTGTAATAGTATGTGGCGACCTACACGATTTATAAAGTGACGCCGTCACATTATATTCTTCATATTTTTCTCTGGCACGTCAAGTGTAAATAATCATCCACCTCTTGATTCATCAAATGACGGCGTCACCTTGTGACTCCTAATGCCGTTAGGTACAATTTCCAGCATGATTTATTGACTTTGTCGTTTTCTTCACTTTTAACTCTAAAAACGTCCAAAATGCTCCATTTTCCAAAATTCTCGTCCAAAGTACCTAAAATGACAAAAGGAACGATTTGAGGTAATATTTGATCATAATATCACGATTTAAGGCTTAAATGACCCCCTAAAAGCGTAACAAATATTTCCTTATGAAATACCCTTACACTTGAGATTTGCTTGTCCTCAAGCAAATGAGCTTTTATACCAATCAAAATAGAAGTTAGGGGTCATTTAATATTAATATAAAAGTAATTACAACAAGTGATCTTTCTACCTTAATCAAAATAAGCACGAAAATTATACACTAGTACCTCACATTTAGTGTTTGCATACTCTCATCTCTCGGGTGTTAAAAATCTATATATCACAAATGGAAATGGAAAAATATCTCTCACTACCTGTCATAGCAAATAGATTACCATAGGCTTGGGAAAGGATAAAAAACCTCCACCACTTGGCGTAAGCACCTAGGAAAACTATCAAAGAAGGCTTTTTCAAGGGTTATAATGTTAGGTGTAGGGATATGGAAAGCACGGTTTGTTGGATAAGGGATATTTTAACTGGTGGCAAGTCAATTGTCTAAGTTAATTACATGTACAATGCGGCGTTGCTAAGCCAAGACTCGACTCAACTTGAGCTAACTAAAAAATAACATAAACATAGATAAAATAAAAGGAACGGGATGGTAGTTCGTATGTTTTTTCCACTTGTCTTTTTCCAATTTTATTTTTGTTTTTCTTGTTTTTTCGATTTTTTTTTCATACATTCTTGCCCTACCATCTAAAATAATACATCAAGGGGGCTCGGTTCTCCCCTTACACTTGAACTTTTACATAAATCCAAATAAAGACTCGAATCAAGATAATCGAAACATTTGGAGTACTTTAAAACATTAACACACATATGGGGGTAATAAATGATGTTCTTCCCCATTACTCCATTACACTAGTACTTTACCCATAAGTCCCAATCGTCCCAAAACAATATGTATAAGATATTACTCGACTTAGCAACCATGTAACTAATTAGACAATTAACAAAGGGTTTAAACAAATAACAATAATGCACTAAAGATGAGTGCATACAAGGAAGGCTAAGGCGATTTGGGTGTACATTTGGGGGTGGATTGTAAACAAATTCTTTCTTTAAGTAAAATGCTTAAAGTTAGAAACGAAAAAGATAGGCTCTGAGGGGTGTACTAGGGGTACCGTGTACTAAAAATGAGTACATCGCAAAGGTGTGGGAGAATTACTTGACCAATGAAGTCAATGTAATTATATTATAGGTGTAAAACATGGGTTATCCTAATGCCTCTTATCATGTAGTAAATCCTAACTACACGAATGTAGTCTCACTTGTGGTCTCGGGATGCATCGCTAACGCAAGTTCTAGAATCTAAGTACTACCGGTACACTCATAAGCACTAATAATGAATGCTTTTTCCTCACAAATCTAGGGGCGAACCTCACATATTTGGGGTGGAAATTTTTGAGTGGTACGGTTTTTGTGCTAGTCATATAATTCCTATCCATGAGACGCTTATTAAGGCTAAAGTTTCACTCCTAAATGTTGTAAAAAATTTTAAATTTGGTGCTAAAATTACCCTAACAAGTATTTCTCTTAGTTTTATTACACATCTACTATTAAACAAAACAAAAATCAAGTGCAATTGTAGTCTCCAAGGTATCCTCATTTACCCCCTCCCCCTTACACTTAAGTTAAACATTGTCCCCAATGTTCTAAAAAGTAATAAAGTAAAGATAAATGAAAAATAATTGAAACAAATACTCCCCTGATTCGTTCGGTGTGGATGATGTGGTAACATGATTAAATCCTCCTCCAAGAAAATGTGAAAACTCCAGATTAAAGCGGCGCCTAAAACTTGATGTGTTGCATGTACATCTTCTTGTCTAATATAACCTGTTAATTAACTAAGAAAACACACAAGAAAACCTCACGTAAAATCGGCGGTAAACTCTATATAAAAGTAAATCCTAGAAAGCAAGTAAAGATATAATGCTTGTGGAATGAGTGTTTTGCAGATTCCTGGAGTTTATAAATTACAGATTTTATGAAACATTACAATTCCAGCAGAAAAACAAAAACCTGGAAAATTTTCAGAAAATTACACCTGACGTCGTCAGGTTGTAGAATTTGACGTCATCAGAATTGATCTGACAGAATTCTTATATTTTGTTTCCGGAAAATTTCTAGAAAAACCTATGCTTTAATTCCTGGAATCCTGCAAAATATTCATTATGACTCGATACAAGCATTTGACTCAAACAAATACAAATATATATGCCAATCTTTAATTGCTTTTGTTCATGTTCAATTTGTTCTTAAAAACAAATATGATCTTCCCTACACTTATCTTTTTGTAAAATACCTTTATATGTAATTAAGATAAGGTTAAAGACAAAATAAAGCATTTTCACAATTTATTTGATACATGAACAATGAACAATAAGATAAAGCATATATATGAAATCAAATAAAAGCAAACAAACAAACAAACAAACAAACAATTAAAAGCTTGGGTTGCCTCCCAAGAAGCGTTTGCTTTTGCTCGCGTCACGAGCCTGACTGTAACAACCCACAAAATCTCATCACTATCATTCCCATTACAAATACCTATAGTAGGTATTTCAGAGGTAAATTTTTGCTTTTTATGTGCATTCATTACTTGCATGACTCACTAGACTTGCCCACGTATCCACACAAGCCAAATAACTCAACACTCACACCATATAAACCCTTGGTATGTCAAACATAAGATCACAACAACACCACAATAAGTAAATTACCAATCTAACACACTAAACTTACCACAAAACTGATGCGCGTGGATTGCAACACGCACTACGTTTTACCTCTTGAGGGATCTCGAGAAGCTTGCAATCCCCACCAGGCAGTGTACCTGACCGATGTAGTATAGTGTAGTGGCAAGTACCGGGGGATTGATCGTTCTCTC
>LBNU01026851.1:0-31445 GCA_014162995.1 Artemisia annua | reverse complement strand
ATAATGATCCCATTTTACCACAAATTGATGAAACCGTCTTTGATATGGAGGGAGATATTCACTAAATTGAAAAATTGTTAAATGAACCACCGCCGTCTCTCCCTTCGGAAGAATTTCACTTGGAAGCTAAGCCGTCTGAATCCGATTCTAAGTCCAAAGATCAAAGTAGTAGCAGAACCACTTCTGGAGTCGATTCTCTTCTTGAGGAGTTCGCCGATGAGCTCGCTCTCCTTGATCCCATTCCACCAAGGAATGAGGACGTTGTCTTTGATTTTGAATCCGACTTACGAGAATTGGAGATTTTACTGAATCGTGATAATAAAGATCTCTCCGATGTTCATGCTAATCACACACAAGTTGATAATCTCACGAATCAAACTTCATCACTTGGTTCGTACTTTGAGCCTACCGATGACCAAAGTGATGATGATCTTTTTGATTTTACGGCCGATCAAAATGAGTGGAAAAATATTTTATATGGAAAATCTTTTAATGAAAAGGAATCTGAAAAGGAATTTGAGAAGGAAACCTTCATTGGAAAATCTGCTTTTGAGCTTACCGATTACCAAAGTGATGACGATCTTTTTGATTTCACGGCTGATCAAAGTGAATGGCGAGAAATTTTATATGGAAAATCTTTCGAGGAAAAATCTTTGGATGAAAAATTTGATGATGAAAAAGAATTTGAAAAAGAATTTAAAATGGAAACTGTAACTAAAGAATCTACTTTTGAACTTCACTGTTACCCTCAAAACAACCAAGGTTACCAAAACCAAGGTTACAACCAAAACCTTACAACAATCTACAACCAACCCCCGAATGATCATATTCCCCCACCTCAACAACCTTGTCATCAACCACCACAACAAGTTCAACCCCCTCCAGAGCTTTTGAACTATATCAAAACAAACGATGTGAACTTGCGAGCTATGCAAAACCAAATTAACAACATGAGGGGGAACTTAAGAAAGAACTTGAAACGACCTTGTCTCAACAGACTAATGAGCTTAAGCAAATGATGAACGCTTTCATGCAAATGAATCAACCGTCAACGTCGAGTTCTCTTCCAAGTAATACGATTCATAACCCACGTGGTGATTTGAAAGCAATTACTACTCGAAGTGGTGTGTCATACGAAGGACCCACGGTTCCGACTACCTCGTCTTCTTTACCTCCTAAGGTGGTCGACCGTGAGACCGAGGCGACAAAGGATAAGGACTTCCTACTAATAACGGAAGGACCGAAAACATCCAACCTCCGGTTGTCCAAAGTGAACCAAAGTTTAAAAGATCATTGCCTTATTCGGTTAACCCAAAGTTTCGTGAAAAGAATCACCAACAAATGAAAAGATTTCTTCAAATTTTTCAAGATCTTCATTTCGACTTGAGTTTTGCGGATGCTTTGCTTTATATGCCTAAATTTGCTACAACTTTCAAAAGCTTAATGAGTAACAAAGAAAAATTGTTTGTTTTTTTTGCCGTATCGGTTTCTTCAGGCTTTGAATCATCCATTTTTATGATTTTTAGATGATTTTGATGGTTAAATGACTATTGATTTTTGATTTTTAAGTGTTTTTTGTTGTTGACGTTGATAGTAGAGAGAGAGAAAAATAGAAACTGTTTTGTTGCAGATTTTAGAAGGACGTGTGGATAATGACGTTTGATCTGGTGGGGTAAGTTTGGCATATTTACAGTTTTAGTCCCTCCGTGTTTTTTAATCATTTGATCTTGTCGTTTTAAATTCAATGAAACGGACGGTCCAGATTGATCCGTCAGTTTGTAAGGTTTTTTGAGTTCGCAAAATAACTCGCCTCTATGGTTGTACGTTGTTGTAACTTGTAAACGATAGTCAATGTCATCTAAATTTCTTTCTAGATTGTTTGGCCATAGTCTATGTAACACAATAAATACATTGTGTAGTTTTTGACCAAGTTAATGTTTTTAGAAAATATATGTACCGTGGTATTTAACCATTTTATAGTGTATTATGGTTGACTTTTATTTTCTTAATTTTATTTCTTTTTAATTTTATTAATTAAAGAGCATCAATTGTATTTTCTTTTTTCTTTTTTTGTATTTTGATTTTATGACTCTTACACATATGTATACGACTATACGTGTCAATATTATAAGTGTTGTCACATTATTTTACTACATATTACGCTTAAAAGTTGTATCCACCTACAATAGACAAACGCAAATGCAATCCTTCAACATAAAACAATAACTTGTTTTAACAGAACATAATACTCATCAAACATTAATTACAATCTTGCCACATCTATCTATCTAGAATCTATATCTATATACTACGTAGTACTGTATCTAATATATGAGAGTTTTTTAGCCCTCCCTAATTAATTTTTTACTAAAATAACGATAAAGCTCCTTGTGACACGTGGATTTAATAAAACTGGAAGTGTTTCAATGCTGACCTTTTGAAAACATTGCGATTTAATTAAGTGATAAGCCAATGCATTTCCTGAGCACCTAATAAGTTTTATAAAAAGTTAACTAAATGAAGTTTGTGATAGATAATATACGTAATTTTAAAAAATGGCATAAAACATTTCATATGTATTCTTTAGTTACCCTGAAGTGTAGCAGCTTTTCCAGAAGCTCTTATGCTTTACTAACAATAGCCATCCTGCCTGATACAATCAAATAAAGAAACAAGAAGCGATGGTAGATAGAAGTACAACTAATGAACACATATATATACTCTGCATAGTTATTGTAGCATGTCGGTTAGGTGCTTGAAACACTTTTTGTTCAAATTTCTTATATTTAATTAGCTAATCAAATATCACTACAAAAAATACACTATTTATGTAATAGCATTAACAAATATTACTTCTTTGAGTCTAACCATATGACCTGTTAGGCNGGTCATATGGTTAGACTCAAAGAAGTAATATTTGTTAATGCTATTACATAAATAGTGTATTTTTTGTAGTGATATTTGATTAGCTAATTAAATATAAGAAATTTGAACAAAAAGTGTTTCAAGCACCTAATCCGACATGCTACAATAACTATGCAGAGGTATATATATGTGTTCATTAGTTGTACTTGCTATCTACCATCGCTTCTTAGTTTCTTTATTTGATTGTATCAGGCAAGGATGGCTATTGTTAGTAAAGCATAAGAGCTTCTGGAAAAGCTGCTACACTTCAGGGTAACTAAAGAATACATATGAAATGTTTTATGCCATTTTTTAAAATTACGTATATTATCTATCACAAACTTCATTTAGTTACACTTTTTATAAAACTTATTAGGTGCTCAGGAAATGCATTGGCTTATCACTTAATTAACGCTCAATACAAACATTTCCTTTTGAAGACCATCAACAACGAATGACACGATGAATGGCGTTTTATCACATTATTAGTTACAAGCATTGTACTTTATACCATTATTGACTTATTACTTATTATTTCTTATCACATTATTAGCTAAAAGAATTGTACTTTATACCATCATTTACTTATGACTTACAAGCTTTTTTTTTTTACATGCATTGTTATTATTTTTTTTTGCATAATCTCTTCTAAAACCCCGTCAATTTGACGGGTCTATAAGCTAATAGTCTATGTAACACAATAAATACATTGTGTAGTTTTTGACCAAGTTAATGTTTTTAGAAAATATATGTACCGTGGTATTTAACCATTTTATAGTGTATTATGGTTGACTTTTATTTTCTTAATTTTATTTCTTTTTAATTTTAGTAATTAAAGAGCATCAATTGTATTTTCTTTTTTCTTTTTTTTTTATTTTGATTTTATGACTCTTACACATATGTATACGACTATACGTGTCAATATTATAAGTGTTGTCACATTATTTTACTACATATTACGCTTAAAAGTTGTATCCACCTTCAATAGACAAACGCAAATGCAATCCTTCAACATAAAACAATAGCTTGTTTTAACAGAACATAATACTCATCAAACATTAATTACAATCTTCCACATCTATCTATCTAGAATCTATATCTATATACTACGTAGTACTGTATCTAATATATGAGAGTTTTTTAGCCCTCCCTAATTAATTTTTTACTAAAATAACGATAAAGCTCCTTGTGACACGTGGATTTAATAAAACTGGAAGTGTTTCAATGCTGACCTTTTGAAAACATTGCGATTATCACCAATAGTTTCTTATTTTTCAAATTATAATAGATTCTAATAAACAAAAATGAACGGGCCGTTATAAACTTTACTAAAGTGTCCGTTTTCTTTTTATTTTGCATCTCATTGGTTGGCAAGTTGTAATTAGTAAAGATAATAGGGCCAATAGTGTTTACAGAAACTGTTTGGCACAAGCCTATTGGAGTAGAAACTTTGGCTCTTTAACTGTTCATGTACTTATCTCCGTAATGACCCCGTAATACATTTAGGGCCCGTTTGGTTTGTAGATGGGTTTAGGATTTGGATTTGGTTTTGGATTTGAGATTGGATTAAGAGTGAGAAATATATAATTAAATAATATATTATTTATATTTTAAATAAATCTAATTTAAAATTTTAAAAATATTACCTTTTTGGAAATATATATATGTATATATAAATGGATGAGAATAATAAAGGGCCCGCATGAAAAGAAAAGACAAAGCAAAAGGAGGCAAATGAGTAGCGAATTCTACACACACTTATATTTGGTATTCATCCCAAAAATGAGGCCCACTCACACACAACAAACAAGTTTTTTAGGCATCATGCCCAAATCCATACCCCACAACCCCTAACCAAACGGGCCATTAATTGGTGTACTATGCAACATGAGCCATACAACTGTAAACCAAAATTGTACGGAGTACTAATCTTTTCTTTGTGGCTGAGAATTTTTCGTTTGGTAATAATCCACACACATCCCTATCTATTCTACTTCACCCAGTATGTTCCAGATTCATCCACACTTCCATCACCACCTTTACCTTTGTAAAATACACATACACACATACACACACTCTCCGCAATAAAATATTAGCTACACCCAGAAACTAAATTCTGGCAACTGTTTTTTCAGGTTGATAGTTTTTGAGTAGGGGGTTAATAATTCAAGGTGTTCTTTTTGTGTAGTGCGATTCTTTCATAATTTTCACAATGTGTCTAATTTTACAGGCCGCATTCTTTTATGATTGTGCCCTATTTACTGGCGGGTGATGTTGCGTTCAAGGATAATGAGGCTGTTATCAAGGACCTGCTGAGACAATTTTATGTTATGGTATGTTATTGTATACATCTTTGATAAATCAAATTTCCCTCACTTTATTTGTTGTAAGTATGATTGTTACATCATCTATACTTTATAAGTTATTTGGTGGCAAGTTGGATGATGCACATAAAGTGTTTGATTAAATGCTACTGTGGGATGAAATTCAATACACGGTTGTGACTAGGCCATAATGACATAATCAGGTATGGTCATCTAACAAAATTGTCACTATAACGAAATTGTCACTATAAAACGATTGGGGGCTAAAATGCGGGTTAGATGTGTGTGTTTGGGTGCTGATATAGGGCCTGAAGTAGATGCATTTAGGTATCAGAGCCATATGCTCTTACCATCTCCCTACTCAAACACTTCTTCTAATTAAATTCTTGTAGTATGCTCTGTGACTGCAGCCTCGTTGCTGATCTCTCACATCAGAAAGCTAGAATTTAATTATTTGAAGTATANCTTTTTTAGGCATCATGCCCAAATCCATACCCCACAACCCCTAACCAAACGGGCCATTAATTGGTGTACTATGCAACATGAGCCATACAACTGTAAACCAAAATTGTACGGAGTACTAATCTTTTCTTTGTGGCTGAGAATTTTTCGTTTGGTAATAATCCACACACATCCCTATCTATTCTACTTCACCCAGTATGTTCCAGATTCATCCACACTTCCATCACCACCTTTACCTTTGTAAAATACACATACACACATACACACACTCTCCGCAATAAAATATTAGCTACACCCAGAAACTAAATTCTGGCAACTGTTTTTTCAGGTTGATAGTTTTTGAGTAGGGGGTTAATAATTCAAGGTGTTCTTTTTGTGTAGTGCGATTCTTTCATAATTTTCACAATGTGTCTAATTTTACAGGCCGCATTCTTTTATGATTGTGCCCTATTTACTGGCGGGTGATGTTGCGTTCAAGGATAATGAGGCTGTTATCAAGGACCTGCTGAGACAATTTTATGTTATGGTATGTTATTGTATACATCTTTGATAAATCAAATTTCCCTCACTTTATTTGTTGTAAGTATGATTGTTACATCATCTATACTTTATAAGTTATTTGGTGGCAAGTTGGATGATGCACATAAAGTGTTTGATTAAATGCTACTGTGGGATGAAATTCAATACACGGTTGTGACTAGGCCATAATGACATAATCAGGTATGGTCATCTAACAAAATTGTCACTATAACGAAATTGTCACTATAAAACGATTGGGGGCTAAAATGCGGGTTAGATGTGTGTGTTTGGGTGCTGATATAGGGCCTGAAGTAGATGCATTTAGGTATCAGAGCCATATGCTCTTACCATCTCCCTACTCAAACACTTCTTCTAATTAAATTCTTGTAGTATGCTCTGTGACTGCAGCCTCGTTGCTGATCTCTCACATCAGAAAGCTAGAATTTAATTATTTGAAGTATACAGTTTTAAGAATCCTAGTTCGTTCTTTCCTTGTTTTATCAGGGCCGTTGAGGATATGTAAGTCGACAAAGGTGGTCGCAATTGTTTCCTCCGGGAGAGTATAAAAATAAGGAAAAAGGTCCTTAATTCTTAAAACCATGAGTAACGATAACCTTTTTAGTCGTTCGTCTTCTTCCAGCTTTCGCCAATCCTCTACATCCAAAATAGACCAGTTATATGAAATCTTTTATGTATCAGATGATTCCAAGATCCCTATAAGTGAAATGCCCCTAGTAAACCCATACCAAGTATTCACAAAACCAACCACCTCTATCACTAAAAGAGTCAAACAATTGATAGGATCTACTCTAAACAAACAAATCAAAGAGTTTGTCAAAACCTCTAAATTTGACTCCCATCAATTACCAGCATCCCAGACCGAACATTTGGTGAACCTGTCCTTACCATCTGACCTTCCCCGCCACTATTTAGCACAAGGATACACACATATCCACTTTGGTGCTATTCGGTTAGCATTAACCTTTCATGGTAGAAAAGGTCTTCCTGCATATTCTCGAATAGCCTTGTTAGACACAAGGTTTGTAGAATACCAGCATGCGTGCATCGGTACAATACAAACAACCTTGAATGCAGGAACAATTTTTGTCACTTTCTACCCAAATTTTAACATGCCTCTCAATGATCCTTCATTATTCACAGCTCTTAAAGCCCAGATCCAGATAGGTGGAACAGCTCAAGTGAATACGTTTCAAGCCACTTTTCACTACCAAATGGCTTACCGAGTCCAAAACCACTCGTTAGACATTATGGTTCCCGGACAAGATAATGCAGGAGATGCCTTGCTAATAGATGTCGACTCTAATGCAACACCAACCTGAAACAGTTATCCCGAGATGAGCTGCTCAAATTGCTTCCAGAAAAATGGGAAACTAATTATGAACAAATTCATCAAGCCCCTGTCCGCTCAACATCGGCCCCTGAATTTGTTAGACACGAGAATGGCCTTGTTGAAATCAAGTTCTCATCCCCACAACAAAGAACATCTGGTGTTTTTCCCACAGGGATCCATATGATTACACCAACAGAGCCTGTTCAGGAAGTTAAACACATCTGGTGGGATGTGTGCAATTGTGAAAGTTGCCTAGATGAAGCTGAAAAGGTCGACGATGATAAAGATCTTCCTAAGAAATGGAAATCTTCAGAACAAAAGCTCAAAAGGAGATACGAAAGAGGTGACCCAACGGTCGGACTTCTTGGCGAACCTTCAGGAAAATTTGATTATTATGTTCTGTATCCAAACCTAGAAACAGAATCAAGCCTTCCACCATGGTATGTGCTATTTTACACATACTTTTGACCTTAGTTTAAGTGTTTATAAGACCAAAAACTAACGTTAAACACCAAAGATATCGTGTTTTTGTGTTTGTGATCGTGCAGGGAAGGATATTGCATAAATGGCAACAAAATCAACCAAAAAGCCTAAAACGAGCACGAGATTTGGAAAAGAGTTTGAAAGTGAAGCCGAAGATGAAATCTACTTAAGAAAAGCCCGTGACGACGAATTTATCTCTTAAAGGCTCAAGAAAATGAAAGAGACACTTAATCGAAGTTCAAAGATAATTATTAAGATACGCTTTATAAGTTCGAGCAAGTGATCACTTTTACGTCTTTGAAGACCTTTGGAAAGCACGTCAACACGCTACCTCAAGTTACAAGGACCTACGTTTAATTTTTAGAAGTTATAGTAGTGTTGTGATAGAAGTTTTAATGATGTTTTCATGAGATGTAAAAGTCTAGGGGGCAAAATGTACACGAAGGTAAACTTAAGCTCCCCCTAGCATGATAAATACTCCATGGGTAGCTTCATTTGAAAGCTAGTAGTCTTTAGTCTTCATTTTTAGTTTTATTAAGTTTTTATTAGTGTAAGTTTTATTATTAATGCATTTTTAGTTTTCATGTCTTAAAGCTTTTTCTTTAGCTTATTGTCTTAATCTTCAATCTTTCTTATTAATCTTTACATGTGTTAAGTTTAATCTAATCTTTCATAAAAGCTTTTACAAATATATTCACCACCTTTGCATGTTTACAATTCGAATAAGAATAAAATGAGTTAGGGCTTGTTTTTCGTGGCTTATTTAGCTTATATAAGTTCTTATGCTAGTTTTCAATAAAGTCTTTTTAAGTTTTATTTAGTTTTTGTTATCTTTAAACCTTTTGTTCACGTTAAATAGTTCAAATCATTTTTCTTAAATTTTGCGAGTTTGGTTTAGGGCTTTGCGAGTACAAGTTTATTTTTAAGTTTTGCGAGTTTGGTCATATGTTAGCGAGTATCTAATTCCATTTTAGCGAGTATGAAACATATGTTTGCGAGTATGGTAGTTATATGTTAGCGAGTATCAAATAAATATTGCGAGTAAGCACATATGCCTAGCGAGTTTAATCTTGGCTGGTTTTATTTATTGCGAGTATGACCTGCATGTTCTAGCGAGTATGGTTAAGCATTTTGCGAGTATCATTTTTTGTCCAATGTCTAGCGAGTATGAAATGTGTTCATCTAGCGAGTATGGATGTCTTGAGTAGCGAGTATGGTCTCACAAAAGTCTTAGCGAGTATCATTTGTTCACTATTTGCGAGTATGCTTTTCTACATATAGCGAGTAAGGATCAAACTTTTTGCAAGTATTGATTTCTAGTTAGTGGGTTTTAGTTTTTAGTTTCCTAGTTTGTTTAAGTTTTGTGTCGAGTCTCTTTATTTCTTTTCTAGAGTTAATTGGGTCTTAAGCCGAGCTAGGCTTTTATTACCTCATCGTTCTTTCGAGTGAGGGTTTTATTTAGTCCTTTCCTAAACGACACTCCGTCGAAATTTCTAAAATCCTTTTTAGTCTTATTCAACTTAGTTTAACTTATTAGTTTAAGTTTAGTACGTTATATCTTTAAACTTTACTTTAGTTTAATTTTTCTTTTCGTTAATTAAAATCAAAACTCCAAAAACATTTTCCTTTTTACTTTCTTTTATACTTAGAAGTTTTATTTTCATTTCTTTTGAGTCTATCATAGTCTTATGTTTTCTTTTCTTGTTCAACTTATTTCTTTTAAACTCGTTCTTTATTTCATTTAAGTTTTAAACAAGTCTTCGTAGTATAAACAAAAACCAAACATCATCTTTCAAACCTATTCATTTCACATAATTCACGATTTTAAGTGACAAGATCAATTCAACCCTCGTTGGGACTACGATTCGTGTTTAAGCTTCACCGCTTAATTCTGCCACGATCACACCACCATCAAATAAACCATCGCCCCCACACCACCGTTACAACCACAATCGCTGTCACCATACCACCAAAAAGCTTTATCTATTATCCAAAAGATTCACCACCAAAGAAAGAAAAAGAACCAATTCCTCCACCAATTTTCCCACTAACCACAGACCCCTCCTGTTCATACTCACAGGACTATCAAAAGGATTTCCCTGCCCTTACCGCTTTTGAACATCCTGAAAAACGCACAAGCATGATTGGAAGATAAAAAAACCCAACGACCATTGGCCCAACAGGTCTCCCGAACACAATCAGTCCTGCTGAAGCCACTTTGAACTGGCAAAGTGAAAACGCGGTTGCTCAAAATAAAGTTCTTGTGAAAATCCTCTCACAACAAAATTTGATCACAAAAACTCAAGAGACTCTTTCATTAAAAGTAAGATCTCTAGAGAGTATCATCCATGAACTCCGCTTCAAAATCCAAGAACTTCATCGGGAAATTCTCCAAATCATCCGAACCTCACCCACGACTCAATCCTCGCCCTCGATTTCTCAGAAAGAGGCTGAAATGAAGATTTTGAAAAACCAGCTCCAAGACCTCGAACAACAACACAAACAAAAAAGAATCTCCACTCTCATTGATGATCCATGGAGGTTACCAACCACCCCTTTTGTCGGTGTCTCGTTTGATCCACAACCGTTACCACAGCCCTACACCCACTAAACATCTAGGCGGCAGAACAAAGAAAGCTAAAAAATGTTATAAGCAAAAATCCCAGGTCCTCACAAGAATCACATTCAGCTAGTGATATGGAAGCATCATCTAAAGCCCCCGATGTCCTTGTTATTGAAAAGGTGAACCCTGTTTCATCATTTCTAAATTCATTCACCCAAGCAAACAAAACCCCGGGTACCCCGTTCATAGCCCCGTCGTCCAAATGGACAATGAAGAATTCGACACTGTTGAAGCATTTGAACATCTGTTTATGGCAGAACCAGACGTTGGAGAAACAACATAACAGTTTGATCCAGATGAATATATGGCAAACCAAAACCACCATAACCAGGAGGACCCCACAGAGTTCCCGAAGTCTGACATAAAACAATATTTCACCTTCGATGACATACCACCATCCAAGTGGCGAGAAAGAAGTATCGAAATGCTGACCTGGTGTACTGCAGAAATGCAATATTATTCCATCGATACAGTCATCAAAAGATTTGTTACCCGACTTCAAGGACGCCTCCGAGACTGGTATCAAAGTCTTGGAGAATATCGCCAACTTCAAATGCAACATTCGAATTCCCCTGAAGAATTCATAGGTATTATATACTCAGAATTCATCGGCAGCCCATTTGAACACACTATCCGTGCTAGAGAAGAATTTCTTAAGATGAAGTGTTGTTCTTTCCAAAAGAAGGACTTAGAGAAGCACTATGATCGCATGTCCCAGCGATATTATTGCTTAAATGGAGTTGATGACGTCAACCTAAAGCAAGTTTTCCTTAACTCCTTCCCAGAGTCCCTTGGAAACGAAGCCTACCGAGCATTAGAAGCAAGAAATATCACGACAGCTCAAACAACTCTTGGTGAGCTTTATCAGTTGATTTTAAATGCGTTGGTCAAGCTTTGTAACCAGAAAAAGTTCCTCGTTGAGTTTGAAAAAACGGGAAAACGTCTTGGATCAGCATGTGATGACAAATACCTGCAAATCAAATGCAAAGATAAGTCCTCATGTGACTGTACTCACACAAAAAGAAAGTTCCATACTAAAAGGTTTTCGAGCTTCTCCAGTAAACCCCGGTTTTCCCGACGTGGTGAAAAGATGGAAGTTCATAAGGAAGAAGAAGCAGCGTGGAAGAACATCTGATAGATGCTTCATATGTCAGAAAAAAGGCCACTTTGCAAGAAATTGTCTAGATAAACGGAAATCCCAGGCTTTAATCCAAGTCCTGAGCCAAGTAGAACCAGTGGACCTTTCTGACCTAGAATCCCTTTACTCTCTTGACGATGAGCCTGGAGACTCAGTCCTGTGCACGGTCGCCTACTCTGATTTTTCATCCGACGATGACTCTGACCCAGATTCATTTGACGATGATTCTGATTTTGGAGTTCACATGGTGAACCCAATCCCTCATGTTTTGCCAGTACAGGAAGATCCTCCATTACCACTAGCCAAAGTTCATCTTCTCACAGACGTATACGCCAAACCCATCCCAGTTATTGCATTTTTTGATACCGGTTCCTTAGTCTCCATTCTAAATCCTTCAATCCTTCCGGATCACTATTGGAAACCTCATCACCAAAACTTCATGGCTGCTAATGGGGAGAAATTTGTCATTGATAAGATAAGTGTCCCCATTAATATTCGGTTATTTCCAAAGTGTGTCATCAGAAAAAGGCTCTTAGGATCAAGCTCCCATGGAAAAGACCTCTTGATTGGTTTTGATGTCCTCCATAAACTACCAAGCTTACGATGGACAGGCGAAGGTCTTCATTACAAAAGCTTTTTTAACCCATGGACGGATATGCATCGCCTTTTTGTTGCAACCATTTCTCCCCCCGTGTTCAACATCACCAATATAAAGCAAAGACTCATTGAAACCTCATGTGCCTCATCCCATACAGAATTCCTCACCAAACACCCTTGACCATTATGGTTAAATCCTTCATTTTTGGTCTCACTCCCATATTAACAAAATGAAGATGTTAACCCCACAAAAGCAAGCCACCCTGGAATGAACCCTGACCATTATCAGCTTGCCCTCGAAGAATGTGATCAGTTGGTTGCCTAAGACATTATTGAACCCACTACCTCACTATGGGCATGTGAAGTATTCTACGTCAACAAAAGAAGCGAACAAGTTCGTGGGAAATTGAGATTAGTTATTAATTATCAGCCTCTAAACCATTTTTTGGCTGATGACAAATTCCCCCTCCCACAAAAGAAATCCCTGTTCCAGCACTTGGCAAATGCCAAGGTTCTTTCAAAGTTTGATCTCAAATCTGGGTTCTGGAAACTGGGTATCAAGCCTGAGGATAGGCCAAAAACAGGTTTTTGTATACCAGATCATCATTACCAATGGAAAGTAATGCCGTTTGGGTTAAAGAATGCTCCATTAGCATTTCAAAAGGCAATGATAACCATCTTTGAGCCGATTTTAGCCAACACACTGGTCTACATTGATGATATTCTTCTATTTACTCCAGATGAACAATCTCATGCAGAATTACTGTCAAAGTTCTATTCTTTAGTCACAAAGTATGGGATCATGCTGTCCGAAAAGAAAATGGAAGTTGGGGTAACCACAATACATTTCCTTGGCATGGAGATCTCTGATGGGAAATACCAGCCTCAACCACATGTGGCTCAAGAATTACTAAAATTCCCAGACGAATTATCTTCACAAAAAATGATTCAACAGTTTCTGGGGTTAGTCAACTATATGTCTGATTTCCCGCCAAAACTGTCAAATCACACATCTCTATTGTTCCCCATGTTAAAAAAGAATCCCCCACAGTGGACGCATAAACAAACAGAGGCGGTGATAGCAATCAAGCAACTGGCTGAAAAGATGCCTCCACTAAAGATTCCTGTCTCTTCAGAAAAAAGAATCTTGCAGACGGACGCGAGTGATGAGTGCTGGGGAGCTGTCCTACTTGTTCAAGATAGCAATGATAAGAGGCACGTGTGTGGATATAAAAGTGGCACGTTTAAAGTGTCTGAGCAACATTACCATTCCACTTTCAAAGAAATCCTTGCAGTCAAGAGGGGAATCGAGAAGTTCCAGTTTCATTTGATAGGACATGAGTTCCAAGTGGAAATGGATATGTCTTCCTTCCCAAGAATGCTCCAATTTAAAAGAAAAATGCTACCTCACGCACAGCTTTTGAGGTGGTCAAACTGGTTCTCACAGTGGAAGTTCACAGTAAAACACATCAAAGGAACAGAAAATGTCCTTGCGGATTTTCTCTCCTGTCCAAAGGCCTATAAATTAGAAGACAAGAACCCAAAGACTGCACTCCAAACCCAAAAGCACACCCCAAACTTTCCCTTGATGGTTCTCTCAGCCACCCCCCAAAATGAAGAAGGATCTTCTTCAACTCCCCAACCACCAGTTCAACCACCACTCCCTGTTCTCAATTTACCAGAGGAAATCATTGAAACCATTGCAGACCTAACATTTGAGAAAAGAGCCAATCTGTCCTACAAGACCTTCCTCACTATCCGTATAAAAAATCATGGAGTGTTCATGAAAGGCCTCAGGTTTCACCCGGACTACCCATTTCTCAATGTGTTCCATATCCATGACTTATGGAAGTTTCCCAAAGAAGCACTGTGCTTCTTTTATTACCTTTTTGAATGTTTCACAATTGGCGTATCTTTTAATGCAGCAAAACTCCTCTCATATGTAGTCAAAAGCCAATTCAATGATGTTCCCCCCCCATTCCAAGCATTTACTTACTATGCTACAATGGTTCGTTCCCCACCACCAGTGGACAAAATGGTTAACAACTAAGATTGACAAGGGTCCTTATGTCCTAGTTATGTTTCGAAGACCAGGGTCTTTTTTAGCACCAAATGCTCTCCGTGACGAAGGATCATCGTTTTACTACTCCCCATACTGTTTCATACATGACTGGTATCATACTAATCCGGCCAGCCTGAAATGTGAAAGAAAATTTAGAACTCTTTTTGCAGAAACAAGGAGTTTGACGGCAAGAGCAAACGGCGTTGACCCAGATGCGATACCGACCTACATTATGTGGAACATAAGGACATGGCGTGATGACCATCCAGACTCAAACAAATGGGTGAAGAAATGGAACTGAAATGGCCGTGTTTCGCGGCTGAAATGGGGGCTATAATGCATCATTTTTGAGGCCGTAATAGACGTAGGATTCGGGCCTGAAATGGAGGGCTAAAATGGGTCAGTTTTAAGGCTGAAATGGAGTTGTAGGATGATGATAACACAACAACCTTTATCTTTACATTATCTCTTTAAATTTAAAATGTTTTATTATATGTATTAACTTAGCTATGCTTTTGGTGCAAGACCAAAGAGCAGAAATTTTAAACTTTATAATGCTTGCTGATATGAGTGATCAGTTTTGGAGATTATGCCTACATGCAAAATGTTGATAAAGGTTACTAGTAAGCAAACATTTCACATAGCTCAAATGGTTAAAAAGTTTTACCATATAAAGATTTACAATTTCCTAGACAATTCTTGAAATAAGACATGTTTTTGTGAAGACACTTATTTTTGGTTGTGGGTGGAACGTATATAAAGTTTTGTGATATTTTTGCTTGCAAAGATCACTAGGGAAATAAGCAATATTTAGAGTTCTATATGTTAAGGAAGATACCACGTTCATAAGTACATGGGTCGATATTAATACCTATGGCACTTCATCAGCGGCTTACCGGCGGTCACCACTACTTCAACATGATTTTTGGTTGGCTATTTTTAGTTTAAAGTGTGAGACACCCAACAAAACTGTGTTACTTAAAAAAATTATCTATTTAGTTTCAGAATATAGATTTTCTATTTTTTTGTAACAAGTAGTTGTTTTCGAAATTAAGTAAAAAAAATGTCAAAAGGTAACTTAACTAAGTCATGCATTATCAGTACTGGATTGCCCGCGCTTCAGATGGCAATAGCAACCCATTTAAATGATTGGTAAATGACTTCATTTGTGGAGAATTTTTGTTGATAACCTTATTTAACCAATTACTACTCTGTGTATGCTGAAAAAAAAATTGAATAGAAGTTAAATAAGGAAGAATGACTTAGTTAAGTTAGATATGACAGAATGGTAGACGGGTCAACTTTGAACTGAAAAGGCTTATCTACTTTTGTAAGGGACTGATAGTGTGTTATAAAAAACTCGATGGAAATTGATTTTCAAAATGCATAAGTAACTATCTTACGTCACATTTGATTATCTCAATATACCCTTGATCAGGTAAATAATATAAGAGACTAATGCCTTAAAAATACACAATGGAGAATTTGATCCTTAAAGTTAAAGCATAATCCAAATCATCCTTTTTATTAATTATATCATGTGTCAAAATTTCATGTAGTTATTTGGAATATGCTTTCCGAATTTACTTTGTGTACTGGAAATGGTCATTCAGATTTCCATTCAGATTGAATTGCTGGAATAGAAAATTTTAGCAGCTTTATGTATCTTCTAATCTTTTGAAATTTTGCCAGGCTCTGTTACTATCGATTCTTTTATGTTTTTTTAACTGTTAGTGTCTTCTTGGAATTGCTCACTCAAAATTTTTTAACTGTTAGTATCTTCTTGGAATTGCTCACTCAAATATCACCCGTTTGTAACTGTTAGGGGCTGTTTGGGAAAGATCGCCAATTTTTTTTATCAAACAACTTACAGAACTTTATAAACGAGCCAACACTGAAGGGCCATTTGGAACCACAGCTCTATATGCACAATTAGTGTAGAAAGAGGCTGCGTGGAATAGAGGTTTGTTACTCATTCTGTTCTTAAATTATTCACATGTGTTGAATATTTTATTATGCTTAAATAGAATCCCGTATTTCTTCCACTTAACTCTTTACGAAGATATTTACATCTCTAATACATGTATCCTCATTTTACCGTTCATGTATGTATCTTCACGAGTCACACACTTTTTCGATCTTAAGATTAGCCCATTAATATTGGTCATTTGTTACATAACATGTATGGCTTCAATTGATATTGCCCACTTTTGTGTGTAAAGGAATAAATGTTTGTTTTGAAATAGCAAAATCTGTCACATCTACTCATCCCTTGGATAAACTGTGAATGATATCAAGAATCACAGGCATAAGTCAACACCTTGGTACAGTGGCCATAACTCTAATATAAATCGATAGAATCGGTATTTGGTTTAGGGAAACAAATAAGGGGCTGATCGACCAACTTGAATAGATCTATAATTCCACGAAAGTAAGTGGAGAATGCTGGTCCTTAACTACTAACATTTCTCACAACATATTGAACTTAGTAGGCTTAAGCTCAAATGTTCTTTTAGTGGCGTTTTCTCCAATTTTCATTTTCTTTGTTCTGTCTTAATGTGTTGCAGGTTGTAACTAATATATTAGGCCATTAAGGTGGGTGGGTTATGAGTATTTTGTAATGGGTCTTAATAGATAATATTTTTAGTATGGGTAGGGTGGGCTGGCTAGGTAAAACTTATTGTCACAGAACATTTTTTTATCTCACTTTGAAGTATATCATACTTAGTCATTTGTAGTCTTATGTTATGGAGTCACTTTCTAAAAGTTACATTCATCTAATCATCAATGCAGGTAAAAGAGGTGGATCTTCAACATGTGTTGACAAAAGGAGCATACATGCTTCTATATGCAAGTTATTCTTATTAATCTTTTGTGCAGTTCTACATGTTTTTTCTACAGATTATTCATTTGACTTCACACATGAATGTATGAATATGTACTGATCATATAGTTATTTAATAAAGCCGTCTCTTATTTAATTCTTTTTGTATAATCTTCAAAACACGGCCGCCCCGCAGCAACGCGCGGGCAAATATGCTTGTTGTCTATATAGTACATTTCTCAAAGGCCCGTTTTCCGAAGTTCATAAAACAATAATAAAGCTTAAGCCCGTTATTGGATTGGATATAGCCCAATGAAGTAGCCAAAAAAAGCACGGTACTATTCTATCATGCCTACAACTACTCCGACTGATCTTATACGTATAATATTGTCACCGCCTCTGATGATATATCTCGAACATGAAGAAGCAGCTAGAACAAACCGCCCCTTGAACAACCGTCTACTTCGTGGGGAGCACTATCACAACGGATAGAAATAGGTGCTATAGGTTTAGGCCACAATGGAATCTCAAGAAGCAAGTTTCTCAACCATTCAGCTTCTTTACCAGCAGCTGCTAAAGCCACAAATTCAGATTCCATGGTTGAACTGGTAATGCAAGTTTGTTTCTTGGATGCCTAAGAAATTGCACCTCCACCAAGTAGGAATACCCAGCCACTGGTAGATGAATTATCTTCAGTGTTACTGATCCAACTTGCATCAGTGTATCCTTCCAACACTGAAGGATAACCAGTATATGAAAGACTATAATCCATAGTTCTTTTCAAATACTTAAAGACCCTCTGAATTGCTTGCCAGTGATGAGCACTAGGATTACTAGTATACCTGCTCAGTTTACCCACTGCAAAAGCAATATCAGGTCTAGTACAAGTCATGGCATACATCAAGCAGCCAATTACCCTAGAATACTCAAGTTGAGATACAGCTTTGCCAGTATTAGGCATTAGCTTCTCACTTGTATCCATAGGAGTACTCACTGGAGTACAATCAAAGTAATTAAATTTCTTTAACACCTTCTCAATGTAATGAGACTGTGAGATAGAAATCTTGTTACTTTCATGTTTAATCCTAATACCAAGGATAACATCTGCCTCCCCCATATCCTTCATGGAGAACTTTGATGACAAAAATTCTTTTGTAAGATCAACTTGATTTTGGTCAGTGCCAAAGATCAACATGTCATCAACATATAGACAAATGATGACTCCTTTACCAGATTCATCAAATTTGCTATATACACATTTGTCAGCCTGATTAAGTGAATAACCACTAGACAAAACCACTTCATCAAATTTTTGATGCCATTGCTTAGGTGCCTGTTTTAGTCCATAAAGAGACTTAATCAGTTTACACACCTTGTTTTCATTGCCAGGCATGATGAAGCCCCGAGGTTGGTTAATGTAAACCTCCTCATCTAAATCACCATTCAAGAAAGCTGTCTTCACATCCATCTGATGAATAATCAGATTGTGAATTGATGCCAAAGCAATTAGCAATCTTATGGTACTGATACGAGCCACAGGAGCATAAGTATCAAAATAGTCTATTCCTGACTTTTGTTTAAAGCCCTGAATAACTAGTCTTGCCTTGTACTTTTCAACAGTTCCATCTACCTTCATTTTCTTTTTGAAAATCCATTTGCATCCTAAAGGTGTGCAACCAGGTGGTAGATCAGTCAACACATAAGTGTTATTTCCCATGATGGAGTCCATCTCACCATTAATTGCTTCTTTCCAGAAAGCAACATCCTGGGACTTCATTGCTTCTTCAAATGTTTTGGGATCATCCTCAACAATGAAGCAATAGGAGTATTGGTCAGAGACCTCACTCCTTGTACCTTCAATTAAGTATAATTGAAACTCAGGTCCAAATGACTTTGGATTCCTCACCCTATTGCTCCTTCTGAGCTCAGGTTCAGGTTGTTGTTCCACAACCTCAGCAGGAACCTCAGTAGGAACCTCATCAGATACTTCTGAAGCACCATTGTCATTGGTTCCATTTGGAATCCTTTGACTTGGTCTAGGGATAGAAGAAAATCTATTCTCATCAAAGAGTGCATCCCTTGATTCAATTATAGAGTTAATTGAAACAGATTCATTAGGTTCAATGACATAGAACCTATATGCCTTGGAATGCTCAGCATATCCAACAAAGATGCATTCAATGCCTCTTTCACCCAAAGTTTTTTGATTTGGATCAGGGAGTCTTACAACAGCCCTACAACCCTAAATCCTAAGAAAGTTCAGGTTGGGTTTTCTTTTACTCCAAAGTTCATAAGGGGTAACCTTGTTCCTTTTGTTGGGAACCCTATTTAATAAATAGCAAGCTGTCAACATAGCTTCACCCCAGAACCCCTGACTCATCCCTGAATAGGACAACATGGAATTCACCATCTCCTTCAGCACTCTGTTTTCCTTTCAGAAATACCATTTTACTGAGGAGTATAGGGAGCAGTCGTTTCATGGATTATACCAACAGACTGAAAATACAGAGTATCCATGTACTCACCTCCCCTATCAGGCCTAAATCTTTTGATTAAAGAACCTTGTTGCAATTCAACTTTAGTTTTAAATACTTTAAATTTATCTCATGCTTCATCCTTAGTATGTAACAAATAAACATAACAAAACCTAGAAGCATCATCAATAAAAGTTACAAAGTATTTCTTATTCCCCAAAGAGGGAGTAGCATGCAAGTCACATAGATCACTATGAATCAGTTCCAACACATTAGTTTCACGTTTTACACTTTGAAAAGGTTTCTTAGTTATTTTGTTCATCATACAAGTTTTACACTTTTTAGTGTCCATGTCAATTGCTGGAATTAACCCATCCTTAGACATATTGCATTCTTTTAAAGTGTACATGGCCAAGTCTAGCATGCCATAAATTCGAATCATTCAATTTAGTGGTTGACATAAAAGCAGAATTAACATTATCATGAACAACATTAAGCCTGAACATTTGATTACACAAATAGCCAACACCAATAAACACACCATGTTTAGACAAAACATATTTATCAGATTCAATTACTTGTTTATAACCACAATTATTCAAAACACTACTAGAAACTAAATTCTTTCTAATATCAGGAACATGTAAAACATTAAACAAAGAAACAATCTTTCCAAAACTAAACTTCAAATCCCCACATCCTTTTCCATGCACCAGGGCAGTTGACTCGTTTCCCATATGAAGAATAGAACATCATTCAATTGACTCATAGTCTTGGAATCCAGCTTCTATCTTTACCACATGAATGTAGCCCCAGAAGTCAACCCACCAAGCACATCTCATCCTGCACAAAGCTATATCATCAGAATATATGTACATAATAAATCTCAAAAGACTTATTAAATATTTCTGACCTTTTAGAGAATTGGTGTTACCATTCCGAACCAACTTGTGCCTGATGTTGGATTTGTTCCAACTTTACCACCCTTGCATCCCTTTCTGAAGTCCAGGTTTCCCACACTTCCAACAAGTAACTTTAGATTTCTTGTTAATATCTTTGGTGCTATCATGATGTTTACGCTTTCCCCTTGTTGTCATTGTTCCTGGAGGCAGTCGTTTGCTCCACCACATGAACAAACTGATGACCACGGTAGCATTGCTACTTTTTTGGCTTGTCATGTTTGTGCTTTGAGTGATTCCTCAATGGCAAGTGATGCCAACTCAACAAGAGTTAACTCTCCTTCTTATGCTTAAGATATCTTGAAATCTTTTCCCAAGAGGAGAGTTAACTCTTGTTGAGTTGGCAGTCACTTGCGCATTGAGGAATCTACTCAAAGCACAAGACATTGACAAGCAAATAGCAATGCTAGTCCATAGTTGTCAATGTGGTGGAGCATAAACATCCTCCAGGAACAATGACAACAAGGGCAAGCGATTAAAATCATGATAAGCACAAATGATGATCTTAACAAGAAATCTAAAGTTACTTGTGGAAAGGTGGGAAACCTGGACACTTCAGAAAGGATTGCCAAGGGTGTAAAGTGGAAACAAACAACGGATCATGCACAAGTGGTTTCAGGGAATGTACACCAAAATTCTCTAAAAGGTCAGAATATATTATAAGTCTTTTTAGATTTATTATGTACATATATATCTGTGATGTTATACTTTGTGCAGGGATGACGATTTTTGTTGCTTGGTGGTTGACTCTGGAGCTACAATTCATGTGTGTAAAAGATAAGCTGGTTCAAGACCTATGAGTCAATGAATGATGGTTCATTCTTCATATGGAAACGAGTCAACGCCCTGGTGCATGGAAAAGGATGTTGGGGATTTGAATTTAGTTTTGGAAAGATTGTTTCTTTGTTAATGTTTACATGTTCCTGATATTAGAAAGAATTTAGTTTCTAGTAGTGTTTTGAATAATTGTGGTTATAAACAAGTAATGAATCTCGATAAATAGTTTGTTAAACATGGTGTGTTTATTGTTTTGGCTATTGTGTGAATTCAAATGTTCAGCTTAATGTTGTTCATGATAATGTTAATTCTGCTTTTATGTCAACCACTTAAATTTGAATGATTCGAATTTATGGCATGCTAACTTTGGCCATGTACACTTAAAAGAATGCAATATGTCTAAGGATGGTTATTCCAGGCAATTGGACATGGACACAAAAGTGTAAAACTTGTATGATGAAACAAAATAACTAAGAACCTTTTCAAAGTGTAAAACGTGAAACTAATGTGTTGGAACTGATCATAGTGATCTATGTGCTGCATGCTACTCCTCTTTGGGGGAATAAGAAAATACTTGTAACTTTTATTGATGATGCTATTCTAGTTTTGTTATTTTATTTGTTACAATACTAAGGATGAAGCATGAGATAAAATCAAGTTTTAAAACTAAAGTTGAATTGCAACAATGGTTCTTAATCAAAAGATTTAGGCCTGATAGGCGGGAGGTGAGTACATGGATACTCTGTATTTTCAGTCTGTATGGTATAATCATGAAACGACTGCTCCTATTTACTCCTCAGTAAAATGGTATTTTCTGAAAGGAATAACAGAGTGCTGAAAGGAGATCGGTGAATTCCATGTTCCTATTCAGGGATGAAGTCAAGGGGTTCTGGGGTAAGCTTATTTGACAGCTTGTATTTATTAAATAGGGTTCCAACAAAAGGAACAAGGTTACCCCTTATGAACTTTGGCAGTAAAAGAAAACTCCAACCTGAACTTTCTTTAGGATTTAGGGTTGTAGGGCTGTTGTAAGACTCCCTGATCCAAATCAAAAACTTTGGGTGAAAGGCATTGAATGCATTCTTTGTTGGATATTGCTGAGCATTCCAAGGCATATAGTTCTTGCTTGACCTATGAATCTGTTTCATTAAACTCTATAATTGAATCAAGGGATGCACTCTTTGATGGAGAAATAGATTTTTTCTATCCTAGACGCAAGTAAAGGATTCCAAAGACAATTGCACATGGTGGCTTCAAAGTATTGATGAGTGTTCCTACTGGAGGTTCTGCTGAGTTGTTGAACAAAACCTGAAACCTGAGCTCAGAAGAGCAATAGGGGAGGACCAAATCATTTGGACCTGAGTTTCAATTATAACTTAATTGAAGTACAAGGAGTGGGTCTGACCAATACTCCTTATTGCTTCATTGTTGAGATTGATCCAAAAGTCATTTGAAGAAGCAATGAAGTCCAGTGATGTTTGCTTATCTGGAAAGGAAGCATATTATTATGGGAGATGGACTTCCATCATGGGAATTAACACTTATTGTGTTGACTTGATTCCACCTGGTTGCACACCTTTAGGATGCAAATGGGTTTTCAAAAAGAAAATAAGGTAGATGGAACGTGAAAAGTACAAGGCAAGACTGTTTATTCAGGGCTTTAAACAAAAGTCAGGAAATAGATTATTTGATTACTTATGCTCCTGTGGTCGTATTCGTATCCATAAGATTGCTTAATTCTTTGCTCAATTCACAATCTGATTATTCATCAGATGGTTGTGAGACAGCTTTCTTGAATGTGATTAGTTATGAGGAGGTTACATTAACAAACCTCCTGGGATTACATATTGCCTGGCAATGAAAATTAAGGTGTGTAAACTGATTAAGTCTCTTATGGACTAAAACAAGCACCTAAGCAATGGCATCAAAATTTGATGAAGTGTTTTGTTATTCGTTTAATTCACTTAATCAGGCTGTACAAAATGTAATATAGAATTTGATGAATCTGGTAAAGGAGTATTCATTCTCTATATGTGGATCGACATGTTGATCTTTGGCACTAACAAAATCAAGTTGATCTTACAAAATAGAATTTTTTTGTCATCAAAGTTCTCCAGAAGATATGGGGAGTGCAGAGTTTATCTTGGTATTAGATATTAACATGAAAGTAACAAATTTCTATCTCTTAGTCTCTTACATTGAGAAGGTGTTGGGAAATTTAATACTTTGTTGTACTCCAGTGAGTACTCCTATGGATAAGTGAGAAGCTAAATGCCTAACTAGCAAAGTTGTATCCTCACTTGAGTATTCTATTAATTGGCTGCTTGATGTATCCATAGACTTGTACCAGACCGATATTGTTTTGTAAGTGGGTAAACTGAGCAGGCTTTACTAGTAATCCTAGGCTTCATTCACTGGCAAGAATTCAGAGGGTCTTTCAGTATTTGAAGAAGAACTATGGATTAATAGTCTCTCATACTATTTATCCTCTGTATTAGAGGATATACTGTTGCAAAGTTGGATCAGTAACACTAACGTAATTCATCACCAGTGGCATGGTTATCCTACTTGGTGGAAGGTGCAATTTCTTAGCATCCAAGAACACAAACTTGCATTTACCAGTTCAACCATGGAACTCTGAGATTGTGGTGCTTTTAGCAGCTGCTGGTAAAGAAGCTGAATGGTTGAGAAACTTTGCTTCTTGAGATCTCCATTGTGCCTAAACCTATAGCACCATTTCTATTCCGTGTCTTAGTGCTCCCCACGAAGTAGACGGTTGTTCAAGGGGCGGTTTGTTCTAGTGCTTTTCACTGTTCGAGATATTATCATCAGAGGCGGTACAATATATACGTATTAAGATCAGTCGGAAGTAGTTGTAGCATGATAGAATAGTACCGGCTTTTTTTGGCTACTCATTGGTATTCCAATCCAATAACGGGCTTAAGCTTATATTATAGTTTTATGAACCTTCGGAAAACGGGCCTTTGAGAAATGTACCTATATAGAACAACAAGCATTATTGCCCGCGCGTTGCTCGGGGCGGCGTGTTTTTGAAATTATACAAAAAGAATTAAATAAGAGACGGTTTATTAAATAATATCTATATCAGTACATATTCAATAATTCATGTGTGAAGTCAAATGAATAATCTGCTAGAAAAAAACATGTAGAACTGCACAAAAGTATAAGAATAACTTGCATAAGAGCATGTATGCTCCTTTTGTCAACACATTTGAACGGATCCCACCTCTTTTACCTGCATTGATGATTGATGAAGAACTTTTGAAAGTGACTCCATTAACATAAGATACAAATACTAGTATGATATACTTTCAAATGAATAAAAAAAATGTTCTGTGACAATAAGTTACCTAGCAGCCCACCCTACCCATACTAAATTATCTATTAGACCCATTACAAAATACTCATAACCCAACCACCTTCAATGGCCTAAATATTTAAGTTACAACCGCAACACATTAAGAAGACAAAGAAATGAAAATTTGGAGAAAAGGCCACTAAAAGGAACATTTGAGTTAAGCTACTAAGTCAATATGGTTGTGAGGAATGTTAGTATTAAAGACCAGATTCTCCACTTTACTTTCGTGGAATTATAGATCTATTCAAGTTTGGTCGATAGCCATTATTGTTTCCCTAAACCAAAATACCGATTCTATCATTTATATTAGAGTATTGGACACTGTACCAAGTGTGACTTATGCTGTATTCTTGATTCATTAACATTTATCCAAGGATGAGTGATGTGACAGCATTGCTATTCAAAACAAACATTTATTTCCTTTTACAACAAAAAGTTGGGAATATCAATCGAAGCCATAATTATGCTAACAACCATGACCACCACATAATAATGAATCTTAAGATCGAAAAAGTGTGTGGACTCGTGAAGATATTAATGAACAGGTAAAAATGAGGATACATGTATTAGAAGATGTAAATATCTTCGTAACAGAGTTAAGTGAAGAATACGGGATTCTATTTAAGCATAATAAAATATTCAACACATTAATTAATTTAACGAACAGAATGAGTACAAACCTCATTCCACGCAGCTTTTCTAACTAATGTGCATATAGAGCTGTGGTTCTAAATGGCCCTTCAGTGTTTGCTGTTTAAAAGTTCTGTAGTTGTTCAAAAAAAAATTGGCGATCTTCCAAACAGCCCCCAACAGGTTACAAACGGGTGATATTTGATGTGAGCAATTCCAAGAAGATATAACAGTTAAAATTTTGTGGAGCAATTCCAAGAAGCACACTAACAAGTTAAAAAAACATAAAAGAATCGATAGTAACAGAGCCTGGCAAAATTCAAAAGATTAGAATATACATAAAGCTGCTAAAATTTTCTATTCCACAATTACAATCTGAATGGAAATCTGAATGACATTTCAGTACACAAAGTAAATTCGGAAAGCACTATTCCAATAACTACATGAAATTTGACACATGATATTAATTAATAAAAAGGATGATTTGGATTATGTTTAACTTTAAGGGATCAAATTCCCATTGTGTTTTTTAAGGCATTAGTGCTCTTATATTATTTACCTGATCAAGGGTATATTGAGTAATAAATTGTGACGGTAAGATAGTTACTTATCATTTTGAAAATCATTTCCATGAGTTTTTTATAAACAACTATCAGTCTTACAAAGTAGATAAGCCTTTTCAGTTCAATTTGACCCGTCCTACCATTCTGTCATACTATCTTAACTAAGTCATTCTTCCTTATTTAACTTCTATTTTCAATTTTTTTTCAGATACACGAGTAGTAATTGGTTAAATAAGGTTATCAACAAAATTCTCCACAAATGAAGTTCATTTCCAATCATTTAAATGGGTTGCTATTGCCATCTGAAGCGCGGCGGCAATCCAGTACCTGATAATGCATACTTAGTTAATACCTTTTGACATTTTTTTTTACTTAATTTCGAAAACAACTACTTGTTACAAAAAATAGAAATCTATATCTGAAACTAAAATAGATAATTTTTTTAAGTAACACAGTTTTGTTGGGTGTCCTCACACTTTAAACGAAAATAGCCAACCAAAATCATGTTGAAGTAGTGGTGGACGCGGTAGCCGGCTGATGAAATGCCATAAAGGGGGTTTTATTATATGACCCATATACTTATGAACGTGGTATCTTCCTTAATTCATATAGAACTCTAAATATTGCTTATTCCCTAGTGATCTTGCAGCAAGAAATTATCACAAACTTTATATACGTTCCACCCACAACCAAAAATAGGTGTCTTCACAAAAACATGTCTTATTTCAAGAATTGTCTACGGAAATTGTAAATTTTATTATGTAAAACTTTTACCATTTGAGCTATGTGAACATGTTTGCTTACTAGTAACCTTTATCAACATTTTGGGCATGTAGGCATTATCTCCAAAAAACTGATCCACTCATACCAGCAGCATTATAAAGTTTAAAATTTCTGCTCTTTGGTCTTGCACAAAAGCATAGCTAAGTTCAATAAATATAATAAAAATTTTAATTTAAAGAATAATGTAAAGATAAAGGTTGTTGTGTGTATCATACATCCTACACTCCATTTCAAGCTTAAAACTTGATCCCATTTTAGCCCTCCATTCAGGCCCGAATCCTACGTCTATTACGGCCTCAAAAATGATGATTATAGGCCCCCCATTTCATGCGCGAAAACCATTTCAGTTCCATTTCTTCACCATTTTTGAGTCTGGAGGTCTCACGCAGCTTATGTTCACATAATGTAGGTCGGCATATCGCATCTGTTCAACGCCGTTGCTTTTGCCGTCAAACTCCTTGTTTCTGCAAAAAGAGTTCTAATTTTCTTTCACATTTCAGGCTGGGGATTAGTATCGATAGCCAAGTCATGTATGAAAACAGTATTGGTATGGGGAGTAGTAAAACGATGACTCCTTTGTCACGGGAGGAGCATTTGGTGACTAAAAAAGGACCCTGGTCTTCGAACATAACTTAGGACATAAGACCCTTGTTCAATCTTAGTGTTAACATTTGTCCACTGGGGTGGGAACGAACCATTGTAGCATAGTAAGTAATGCTTAGGAATGGGGGGTGAACATCATTGAATTGGCTTTTGCCATATGAAGGAGTTTTGCTGCATTAAAAGATACGCCAATTGTGAAACATTCAAAAAGGTAATAAAAGAGCACAAGTGCTTCTTGGAAACTTCCATCGTCATGGATATGGAACAACATTGAGAAATGGGTAGTCGGGTGAAACTCGGAGCTTTCAATGAACACTCCATGATTTTTATACGATAGTGAGGAAGTCTTTGTAGGACAGATTGGCTATTATCAAATGTTAGTTGACAATGGTTTCAATGATTTCCTCTGGTAATTGAGAACAGGGAGTGGGGTGTTGAACTGGTGGTTGGGAGTTGAAGAAGATCCTTCTTCATTTTGGGGGGGTGGCTGACGAGAACATGCAAGGAAAGTTTGGGTGTGCTTTTGGTTCTGGACGTGCGTCTTGGGTTCTTGTCTTAATTATAGGCCTTTGGACAGGAGAGAAAAATCCCGCAGACATTTTCTGTTCCTTTGATTGTTTTACGACCAGTGAACTTCCACTGTGAGAAACCAGTTTGGACCACCTCAAAAGCTGTGCGTGAGGTGCATTTTTCTTTTAAATTGGAGCATTCTTGGGAAGGAAGACATAATCCATTTCCACTTGGAACTTTCATGTTCCTATCAAATAAACTGGAACTTCTCGTTCCCTCTTGACTGCAAGGATTTCTTTGAAAGTAGGAATAGGTAATTGTTGCTCAGACACTTTAACGGCCATTTTATATCCAACACACGTGCCTCTTATCATTGCTATCTTGAACAAGTAAGGACAGCTCCCCAGCACTCATAACCTCGCGGTCCGTCTGCAAGATTTTTTTTCTGAAGAGACAGGAATTTAGTGGAGGCAATCTTTTCACCAGTTGCTTGATTTGCCTATCACGCCTCTGTTTGTTATGCGTCCATGATCGGATTCTTTTTTACATGGGGAACAATAGAGATGTTTGATTTGACAGTTTTGGCAGGAAATCAGACATTAGTTGACTAACCCCAGAAACTGTTAATCAATTTTTGTGAAGATTATTCGTCTGGAATTTTAGTTAATTCTTGAGCCACATTGTGGGTTGGGCTGGTATTTCCCATTCAGAGATCTCCATGCCAAAGGGAAAATTGTATTGTGGTTACCCCAACTTCCATTTTTCTTTTCGACGCGATGATCCCATTACTTTGTGACTAAAGAATAGAACGTCTTTGACAGATAATTCTGCATGGAGATTGTTCATCTGGAGTAAATTAGAAGAATATCATTCAATGTAGACAGTGTGGTTGGCTCGACTCGGCTCAAAATTGGTTATCATGCCTTCTTGAAATCTAATGGAGGCATTCTTAACCCAAACGCATTCTTTCATGTACATGATGGATCTGGTATACAAAAACTGTTTTTGGCTATCTCAGGCTTGATACCAGTTTCCAGAACCCAGATTTGAGATCAAACTTTGAAAGAACCTTGGCATTTGCCAATGCTGGAACAGGGATTCCTTTTGTGGGAGGGGGGGAATTTGTCATCAGCCAAAAAATGGTTAGAGGCTAGATACATTAAATAACTATTCAATTCCACGAACTTGTTAGCTTCTTTTGTTGCGTAGAATACTTCCATGCCCCATAGTTGAGGATAGTGGTTCCAATAATGTTTAGGCACCAACTGATCACATTCTATCGAGGCAACTGAAATGGTCAGGGTTCATTCCAAGGGTGGCTTGTTTGTGGGGTTACTCTTCATTTTGTTAATATGGGTAGTGAGACCAAAAAATGAAGAATTTAACATAATGGTCAAGGGTGTTTGGTGAGGAATTTCTGTAAATGCGGATGAGGCACATGAGGTTTCAATGAGTCTTTCTTTATATTGGTGATGTTGAACACGGGGAGAAATGGTTGCAACAAAAAGCGATGCATATCCGTCCATGGGTAAAAACAGCTTTTGTAATGAAGACCTTCGCCTGTCCCATCGTCAACTTGGTAGTTTATGGAGGACATCCAAAACCAATCAAGAGTCTTTTCCATGAAGCTTGATCCTAAGCACTTTTTCTGATGACACACTTTGGAATACCGAATATTAAATGGGGACACTTACTCTTATCAATGCCAAAATTTCTCCCCATTATTAGCCATGAAGGTTTTGGTTGATGAGGTTATCCATAGTGATCCGAGAAGGACGATTGAAGAGATTTAGAATGGAGACTAAGGAACCGGTATCAAAAATGCAATAACTGGGATGGTTTGCGTATACGTCTGTGAGAAGGATGAACTTTGGCTAGTGGTAATGGAGATCTTCCTGTACTGCAAACATTGAGGGATTGGTTCCCATGTGAACTCCAAAACAGAATCATCGTCAAATTGAATCTGAGGTCAGAGTCAATCGTCGGATGAAAAATCAAGTAGCGATCGTGCACAGGACTGAAGTCTCAGGCTCTCGTCAAGAGAGTAAGGATTCTAGGTAGGAAAGGTCCACTGGTGCACTTTGGCTCAGGACTTGGATTAAAGCCTGGGATTTCCGTTTATCTGGACAATTCTTGCAAAGTGGCTTTTTTTCTGACATATGAAGCATCTATCAGATGTTCTTCACGCTGCTTCTTCTTCCTTATGTAACTTCCATCTTTTCCACCAGTCGGGAAACCGGGTTTACTGGAGAGCTCCGAAAACCTTTTAGTCATGGAACTTTCTTTTGTGTGAGTACCGTCACATGAGACTTATCTTGGCATTTGATTTGCAGGTATTTGTCATCACATGCTGATCCAAGACGTTTTTCCCGTTTTCAAACTCAACGAGGAAACTTTTTCTGTTACAAAGCTTGACAGCATTTAAATCAAACTGATAAAGGCTCACCAAGAGTTTTTTTGAGCTGTCGTGATATGTTCTCTGCTTCTACATGCTCGGTAGGCTTCGTTTCAAGGGACTCTGGGAAGGAGTTAAGGAAACTAGATATAAATAAGGTTGAGTCATCAACTCCATTTAAGCAATAATATCGCTTGGGACATGCATCCATAGTGCTTCTCTAAGTCCTTCTTTGGAAAAAAACTTCATCTTAAAGAAATCTCCCTACACGGATAGGTGTTCAAATGGGGCTTTCCGATGAATTCTGAGATATATAATACCTATGAATTCTTCAGGGGAATTCGAATGTTGCATTTGAATGTTGGCGAATATTCTCAAGACTTTGATACCAGTCTCGGAGGCGCCTGAAGTCGGGTACAAAATCTATTTTGCATGACATGTATCGATGGAACTAAATATTGCATTTCTGCAGTACACCAGGTAGCATTTCGATACTTCTTCTCCCACTTGGATGGTGGTATGTCATCGAAGTGAAATATTGTTTTATGTGCGACTTCAGGGAACTCATATGGGGAACCTGGTTTATGGTGGTATTTGGTTTGCCATATTTTTCATCTGGATCAAAACTGTTATGTTAGTTTCTCCACTCTGTTCTGCCATAATAGATGTAAATGCTTCAACAAGGAGTCGAATTCTTCATGTCCATTTTGGACGACGGGCTATGAACGGGTACCCGGGGTTTGTTGCTTGTGTGAATGAATTTAGAAATTGAGAAGACATAGGTTCACCTTTTCAAAAACTATAGATATTCAGGTATCAGGAGTAATCTGATGATGTTCTACATAATATATTTTCAGACTAGTTCGTGCAAATTAGTGTATTCTATCTTCGATGTAGACTGGATTTTTCCTAATAGTTCGTCATTAACATTATCTGTGCAGTTTGCTTTTCTGCTCGCCCTATGATGTTTAGTGGTGTAGAGCTGTGGGTAACGGTTGTGGATCAAACGGACGAGCAAAAGGAGTTTCAGGATTAGCATCCGATGGAAATCGATACCGAGGCATGAGAGTGGAGATTCTTTTTTG
>LBNU01026850.1:3783-15568 GCA_014162995.1 Artemisia annua | reverse complement strand
CTCACATAAACTCACGACTTCAGTTGACTAGATCAATTTCAAATCGCTCGTTGGACAACGATCGTGGTTTTTACAAGCTTCCACCGCTTTATTTTGCTAACCATCATCTACTAGATACGTGTACACTTCCATGAGCCAATATCTTCCGCATTTGGGAAATTGTTTTCAAACTTAAAATACCGCCACAAAGGACAATAACACAATATATTAGCGATTCATAAACTTCTGAAACCATAAACTAAACTTGCCATACTATTTAGGTCACGTGTTGAAGCTACATACCCATTTGACTACTTTGTTTACCAGAATCTACTATCACTGAGGTGAGTTCCATAGTCCACATTTCCATACATTTTCAAATTCCCGTGGGAGATACATGCTGTAAAACTGAAAACAAGTATTTTCTGGTATGCTATCCTGCATTGATATTGCTAAGTTACCTGCTTGCCAAAGTCCCTCATATCATGGAACCCGTAGTCACTTTGCGAAGTGGAGCGCGAATATAGTGAATAGATCTATTGGAACCGGACGCCCCATTTGAAGTTAGCCTTGAAATGGTAACGAATGCACTATATTCGAGAAAGGTAAGGAACTGGCAAATTCCTGCTAACTCGAGGGCCCCTATTACCCTGCATCATATTTTTATGAGTAGGCTGAGCCCCATAAGTCATATGATCTTAATAGGGTAGCATAACTCTGTTAACGTTTGGTGTCATGAGGCTTAGAGCAATATCTTACCTTCCGGTGGTCATAACTTATTATTATTTGGACTTGTGTTGAAACTATTCTAACTAAACGCTATGGATTCATCAACCTTTGCGTTGACTTTTACGCATGTTTTATCTCAGGCAACTAAGCAGTTTTATGGCACGGAGCGGAAGCAAGGCATCATGTTGAATATCGCCCTAAAATGTTATTCATTCTGTTAAAAACAATTTCTCAATGTATTTCTAAAACTTATGAGACCTGTATCGTTTACTTTGAATTTGTGATTCAGAATGATAACATATTTTCCAAACAATTCTTTTTATAATGTTTTCTATGATTGTGCTATGATACTGAAAGGTAATATCCCGATTAGACTTCCGCTGCTTGTTACGATATCGGCGGGGTGTTACAGATGTTATCAGAGCCATGGTTATAGAGAACCAAGTGTAATTTTCAAAACACTAGACTAAACCGCCCTTTTTATTTTTAAAACAAACTATTTACAACTCTGACCCGATGCCCTCCGTGCCAACACATCTACGAATATTCATTTTAGGCAATTTATTTAATGATGCAACATTACAGACATCTTAACTAATACATGCCGGGTTACTAATGCTTAAAATAAAACCACTCATTTATTTTATTTCGGGATGTTAACAGTACATGTCGCCCCAGTCATCATATTATCTGACAGCGATGACGCGCCCTCTGGCATTCATCTCATTGTCCCTACCATACCAGACCCAACCCCCACTATTACTGGCTTACTGTCCCTCCAGCTTTTCAGCTAGGAGTAACTTCGAGGGACTGATCCCTCCGAGGGGGAGGGAAGGATGGTCCTCCAGTGAGCTTTTGTGGTTCATTTTGTTGATGAGCACATTATCGTGCCTTCTGTCAGTGCGCGACCCGATGATTACGAGCAGACGCGACAGGGACCAGGTGAGTCAGTATTACCAGTCCCAGGCAGGTGCGTGTGGCAGCCGGATGACTGTCCCTCTCCACTTCCCAGTCATCACTCAGGGTCTGAGGCTGACACGAGTTCGACTGACTCGGACACTGAGGATACTGCTGCATCTACCCCACTCCACCCACCGCCGTGTGCCGGCTCGCCAACGCAAGCGAGTGCGTGTCCTGAGCCCTGATGAGCCTGAGCCTTTCAGAGAACAAGTTCAAGTGATCGACCAGATGGACGGACTCATCGTCTTTACCGCTCGTAGGCGAGCGCGTAGCACCCCTGTTTTGTAGACCACCTCCTGTACAATCACCCCCAGCTTCACCCTCACCACGCCCTCCACCATCACCATTGTCATCCCCGACATCTGTTCTACCTCCCACCAGCTCCCTATCATTGCACCTACTTTCGTGACTCTTCCACCTATGCCACCTCCCCGTCAGTATTGCTATCCCAGAACCACCACCGTACCTGTGGCCACCCACCACTTCAGCCCCTGATTTCCCCCCCACCCCAGGCTGTTTGCCACTGAAGACCATGTCCCTCACCCGACACGATGAGTGGATGATGCCCAGAGTTCGGTGCATACTTGGAGGGGAGCATCGTCGCTGGAGGTTCATGGATGAGTTCGATGGGTATCGGAGGTTGGAGAGAAGCTCTACTCCATTGTGCCAGTCACCGGAGAGCCGACATACTGTTCCGCTTGTTAGCAGGCCCGACTAGTCAGACATGAGGATCGCATTGGACGACCCTTGTGGAGTATTGTGGAGAGATATCACTCGAGCGGATCGAGAGTGATGGAGGAGGAGATGGCTACCTTTGTTCATAGAGACGGCAGTAGACGCGGAGTGTTCCAAGACTCTAGGCACAGGCAGAAGGAGGGGTCAGAGTATGATTAGCTGAGTTTGGTAGAGATCTTGAGGCCCAGAACGGGAGATGCAGGAGCTGAGGGATATTGCAGTTATGACACATGAGATGCAGGAGCTTCGGACACAGAGTCGACACTCTACTGGTGTTGCTATTCTGCTTTGAGGAATCACTCGGAGGAGATGAGAGCTTAGAGGAGAGAGCTAGAGAATGAGGAGGATGATCGGGATGAGGCAGACATATCCGAGGAGTTGGAGAGGAGACTTGGAGACACACCTAGGAGCTCCACTAGACCAAAGATCTACATTTTCATTCAGGAAACATCATGACAATTGCCCTGCGTGGCATTAGTAATGTTGTATTTCGTTATTTTGAGAACAAGTACTGAATTATTAAAACTTATGTTAGTCGTGATTGGATAATGTATGGATACTGGCTATGTTGTTTAGGATTTGACATTCTATTGGAGCGGACCTATGTGACTACCATGTGTGACTGTGTATAAATATCATGTATGTTTTTATGATAATGTGGTTGTGTTGTGAATGATATACTCGTGGTATGATTAAATAACATTTGGTGGACGATCCGTCGATTTTACGAGGTTCAATAGCAATGTTTCATTCAATACGTTAATCATGGTTAACTCAAATGTGTCTTGTGATTTTCTTTTAGAAAAATATGGTCTCCTCGTAAGAAAAGGAACGGCAACCCCTGCAGCACCCATGACCCTCTGTGCTGTTCAAAGACTTGGTTCTGATGGTATTGCACAGCACTGGAACAACAAGCAGCACGTTCCAGCAGCATGAATCGGATTTTTTTTCTATATATTCGGAGAAGGCGAGACATCTGGAAGCTCGCGAAATGTACTGTACGAAGGACTTGTTATGCAATGCAAGCCCTCCTACCTTTAAGGGTACTGAAGGAGCCTCTGAAACTGCTCGTTGGTGTTGGACGCGCGCCTGGAGGGGTGGACGGGGGTATTCTCAAGAAGTGGGGTCGGGCCGAGTCCGGCGCTGCGATGGAGGGCGACTGCAAGGTGCTCATATCGCACAGGTACAGTTACTGGGAGGATGCGTTATTCCTGTGAACATTACTGCTCAGAATATGGGGGGTTTTATTGAAGAGGCGTTACCAAATCACTTGGCTGATCTCGAAACGAGTAAGCTGACGAGGAGAGTGATTTGTACTCGCACGTGAGAAGTCGAAGGATAATGAAGATGGGTTTACGGAGCTTGGAGTCAGTAAAAAGGCCGTTCGACATCAAGACTTATAACAAAAGGTTTCAAGACACTTGCTGTGCTATGCCGCACTAAGGTTGCCGGATCTGAGAAAACCCTAGACAAGTAGTTGAGGATTTTGCCCAGAGCATGGAAGGATATGTCACTGCATCCAGGCCTTTGAACACTAAAGAGGCCATGGAGAATTTGGCGGACGCGCTCGGGAAATCAAGCGTGGTCAAGCTCATAGAAACAATGACCACAAAAGAAAGTTTGATGACCGCGAAACCACACGAACCCTCACAACAACCACAACTGCTCATCACAGACAACTTTCACAACAATGCCAACAACACACTACAACCGTAACAACAATCAGACTACTAGCAAAAACCCGAACCACCATCACAATCAACAGAACCGCCGGCAAGAAACCGCAGGGCTTACACTGCGTCGCACCCACGTGGAAGCCAACGAGTGGATGGCTGGACAGGTGCCCTATGTGGTAACCAGTGCAGCTACACCACAAAAGGACCGGCGATGTCAAGGCGTAAGATGGCCAAAGGACCGGGCATCAGACCCGAGGAATTGTGAAGGGCCAGCGGGGGCGGCCAATCTTGCAAGCGCTGTGGACGTGTGGGTGATGTCCACGGGGTGTGGAGCAAACAAGGGGGGCACGTACAGGAGCAATTGCCAAAGTGCAGGGCTGGCGGGCAAGCCGGGAGAATAACGGCTCGTGTTTGAGGTTATGTGATGGAGAGGGTAAACGTCAGGAAGACCCAGATGCTTGTCACGGGTACGTATCCTACTTAACAACCTATCCTGCTAAAGTTTTAGTTTGGATTCTGGAGACCGATAGGAGTTTTCGTATCTATATCCTTTGCTTCCTTGCTGAATATACCGCCCGACCAAACTGCACAACCACTTACGATAATCGAATAGGCGGAAGAGGCGGAGTAGGTACAGCACTAACACCGTAAGCCAAGGTTGCACCTTGGCCCTACTTGAATGGAACCGCGTGTTCGACATAGACCTTATGCCTTTTAAGCTTGTAGCTTCTGAGATGGTTGTCGGTCGGTATGGATTGGGCGTACGTCCAAGAACCGTGCTAGGAATCATCTGCTTACGAGAAACTCAGTCACAATTCCATCTCCAAGGTAGATTACTGATCATTCGTGCGAACGAAGTAAGATAGATTTTTCAGTATCATATCGGTATGTCAAAGACTATCAAGTACATCTGACCGAGGTGTGCCACGCCTTTTTTGGCACAATGTAACAGAAAAGAAGTCAGAAGAAAAACGACTTGAGGATGTTTGGGGGTCGGATTCGTAAAGGACTTTCCTGAAGTCTTTCCTGAAGAACTACCCTGCTCCCACCAAACCGAGAAGTCGAATTTCAGATTGAGCTAATACCAGGAGCAAGCACCGGTGGCAGAGCACCGTGATCGGCGGGCAACCATCCCGAATGAGAAGAAAAAAGAAGCTATCCGAACAATTACAAGGAATTGGTCGGATAAAGGATTATCCGGTCCGCGCGAAGGTTCATCGCCTTGGGAAGCTCTCTTTGTTGTGATGTGTGGTTATAAGATAGGATGATATATTGAATAAGAGATCTTCAATTAAAGCAAGAAGAAACGTGATCAAGATCCCTCCTAATTAGTCGCTATATAGCGTAAACCGAGCAAAAGATAGGAAAACAAACTTTTGTATCGTGGTTGCGGTTGTAAAAGATATCTAAATCGACTCTATTAACACATATATATTACCTATAGTTCTAGACGGAAGTTCGCCTTGAGTTCAACCAAAGGCCGAACCAATGCGAAACATCCATCTAGAATCGGAGATATCTGAATATATGTATACTACTACCGTATCCTAAATTGATCTAAGATAAGGTCCGTAAACCTTAGTCTATCTGAAATGGTGTTTAAGAGAGAAGGCTCATGAATGGTGATCGCTTGGAAGAGAATGCGAGTTAAGAGCTGCAGTCTCGGGTCCTTCTAGCTTCTAGCAACTATGAATATATGAGTTGAATGTGCTCGAGTAGCCGCCCTGATGTGTATCTGCCAGAAGTCGTGCTAGTGTGTATATCTGTGAGTAAGTGGATAAATATTCGCTCGAATGAATGTAGTAGTGCTCGCGAGATAACCTATCTATTCTCTGGGATCAAGTTCATGAGATTAGTTATAACGATTCACTCGTGAAAAGTATCAATATAGTCTATTGCAAGGAATATTTCTCGCTTGTGCATGTCATAATGGGAGAGTAACATGCCGGAGGAACTGCCGCTTCCTAATTCCGCCCAAAATCGTCGAGGATTACCTATAAGTAACTAGAAATCGATTGTTGTACGACCTAATCCTTCCAATGAATTGGAGGAAGAATACAAATCTATTGGCACGTAAAGTCTGTTGGAGCAAAGGTAATCCATGTGCACCTAGCAAAAATCGAAGCTAGTTTAGTAGAATGAGTGTATGGAGGGTCCGACTATCACTACGAAAACTGCCTACGGAGAACTACGAATTAGACTGTATTGGTACTTTCATTGACTGAAGGTGCGAGTACTATCGAATTGAATGCTAGTTTACATCGAGAGGAGTATTGATGTATCTCATAAGATTCTGTGTATTGAAACCCCTTGACGGATGACTGACACTCTATAGAGGAAGATATGAGAACTAAAGTATTGACAATGGTGATTATAGTGACAAAGATCGTTCAATCGTCATTTATGATAACAGAAATACACCTTTTCTTGTTCGAAGCCCCGTTAGCATGTATAGCGCTAATAGGTATGTCTGCGTGATCCGACTTTATAGTAGTTGTTCATAAGTTTGGTTTGTCTTTCTTACTAATAGGTTTTGGTTTGAGGAGCTTAACATTATTGGCGCAGTAATCGCTTCCCGTCATCTATCAGATACAGGGTCTAGAGTGTTGTAGGAGTCGCACACCACTTAGTCCGTTTAGATACTAATAAGAATTATGTTAATTTGTTCAATTTTATTCTGTCTGACGTAATAAACTCGTCATGCACAAAAAGGTTTCTTGTACTAGCCCAGTAATTACCTAATATAACCACTCATGATCTTTGAGTTAGGAGCTAGGTGGTTATTTGCACTCAAATAATGTTAGGTAAGGCATTTATAATACTGTATCTGATACCAAGTGCATGATTATATATTACGGATTCACAAGAGTCTACATAACACATCCTATAGAATCAGGTAAGGAAATTCTGAAATTATGATTATATATGGCAACGTACCGATGGTTAGAATTATGCTCTAAGTGATATACGATTGTGAATTCGTTAATCATCCTGTGAAAAGGAACTTTGTGGCTGATTGCCCTGTAAGTCCGAATAGAGAACGGATTAAGTCCGACTTAGATGTACAATCTCTTTGGGAATTAGGACAATTATTCTCACCACTATCCAGCAATAGAATACTTGAGGCTCAGACCGAAGCTCTTAAGAAGGAGAAACACTAAGGAGAAGATATATGGTATGCCAAAAGCGGAATCCGCTTAACGAACTCATACTGTAAAATCTCTCAGCAGGTACGGCACACAGAACATATAATGTACTCACACATTCACATCCTTAAGTATAAATCCCGGATGTGGATTCTAAACACTCAAACATACTAACAACTGTGGCGATCAAAATCGGTGACACTCAAATTCTCATGTCACGAATCAGTCCTATAAAGTCATGAATGGGTTGAAAAGAGTTGAATTTGTATTAGTTATACTACGAAAGGTTTGCATAAAGTTTAAATGAAATAAAGAACGGTAAGAAAAGAAATATGTTTAACTAGAATAGAAAACATGAGACTAAGTAGCGCGAAGAAGAAATAAAAGTTTAAACTTAAGAAAGGATTAAAGAAAATGTTTTTGTTGTTTTGTATTTAATTAACAAAAGAAAATTAAACTAAGTTAAAAAGTTCAAAAGAAAATTCGACAGAGTAACGGTAAGAAATGGATAAAAGAAAACTCCACTCGATGAACGATGGAATGCAAATAAGCCTAGCTCGGCTTTAGAAATAAACAAGACACGACAATAAAAGACTAAGACTCGAAAACTTAAAGAAAATAAAAACCTAAACTCGCTAAGACACGATAAATATTAAACTCGCTATGCAAACTAAATCAAACTCGCTAGGGCTTGGAAGAAGAACAAACTCGCTAGACAAATAAAAAAGGAAACTCGCTACCCTACCTACAAGACCATACTCGCTAACCTAAATGTGCACCCAAACTCGCTACACCTAAATGGGACACCAAACTCGCTAGTAAACCCTAATAACCTACTGGACATACTTTCTACGTAAAACTTTTATAAAAACTTAATAAAAACTTATTTAAACTCAATATTAAGCAAGACCAATACTCAAAATAAGCTATAGAAAACACAATTAATCAAAATAAGCAAAACATATTCCTAGGGCTTGTAAATGAAAAGCTAGTTTAGACTCAAAATAAAGATTAAAAAGCTAAAGATAACAATTTTAAAACTTGTAAATAAGCTAAAACAACACAAAACAAAAGCTCTCACAAGCTAGCAAAACCCAAATAAGCTCAAGTCATAATCAAAAGGCACGAAAATTTCTTTTCATGCAAAGGTGGTGCAAGACTTTTGTGAGCTTATATTGAATCAAGATAGAAGTAAGAAGCTTGAATAAGATGAAAAGGAGATGCAAATAAGCAAGGAAATAAGCAAAGTAAAAAACTTGGACATGAAAATGAAAAGCTTGTATTAAAACCTTACACTACAACATGAAAATAAGATGATGTAGAAAACTAAGCGGTGAAGCTGGTAACCACGGTATGTTGTCCCAACCGAGCGTTGAAATTGATCTAGTCCACTCATGTCGTGGAGTTATGATGAAATGTGGGACTATGGACTCACCTCAGTGATAGTAGATTCTGGTAAACAAAGTAGTCAAATGGTATGTAGCTCCAACACGTGACCTAAATTAGTATGGCAAGTTTAGTTTATGGTTTCAAGTTTATGAATCGCTAATATACTTCTGTTCTTGTCGCTTGTGTGGCGGTATTTAAGTTTGAAAACAATTTCCAAATGCGGAAGATATTGGCTCATGGAAGTGTACACGTATCTAAGTAGACAAGGAACAAATATCGAGGACATATACATATATTTGGTTGGACAATGACCAAAGGCGAGATGTACGAGAAATAACGATAAGCGAGATTGGGTTAAGAGACGAGTTCGGATTATAAGACGTCGTTAAAAGCCAAATATTAATTAAAAGAGACAAGAGTGTGTAAAAACTATGTTTTTAATTAAATATAGTTTTACTAGGAGTGTTTGAATTAAAATTACTTATAAGTTATAAGTGTGAAAATTTTGGAAATTCGAGTATGACCCAAGTATAAGTTTTAGATATAAGGTAACTAGATGTCAAAATAATTACTAACTTGTAGTATCATTAAAATAAACTCCGTTCAGTGTTTTATAAAATGTTGACTAGTGATTTAAAGGTTATGTTTTGAGTATAACTTATGTAAGGTTATATAGTTTAAAATTGATGTGAAAGTATTAAGTTTTGACTACTAGTTATAGTTTAGCATCCGATTATAAATTAGGTTTAGTAGATTAGAGTTTGTTGAGAATGGGTAAGACGAGTGAGTCGTGAACGAAATGTGAGATGGAGCATGTAGCCGCGACTAGGCCCGGATAGCAATTCGGGTAAACGTTATGCCATCTTATCGTGTTATGTAACAAAAGTTTTATGAATGTCCTGGAGTTAACAATTTTGTTTTGAAGTAGGTTTAAAATATATGTAAGATTTACCAAACGCACTCCTTGTTGACACGCTGTGGGCTTCGGTCCAGCAACCAACCCATCCTGACGTATTGACGGGCCTTGGCCCAGTAGCGAGATAGACAACAAACACGTCGGCCCAACTACAGGTTATCATAACCTTGGGCAAGCCCATACTAGTTTGAGAAAAGTTTAGTTTCCTATCTATTGGTGTCATGTATTAATAAGAACAAGGACAAGAAAGCAAAAGTTTTGCCTGGAAGCCTATGAATTACCAAGAATGTAAGAAAAAGAAAAAGAACCACAAAGAGTGGGGAGCGAGTTTGGCCTCACCGAGGCTCGAACCTGGGATCTTGGTGTGAGGCGTCGAGAGAAAGAATCGAAAGAAGCTAAGGTTAAAACATTCAACAGGCCGATTTCACAACTCCGGGTTAAAACAACGGAACACCAACTGCTTACATTTAACGTTATACGACCAAGGAATTTTATCCAACGCAAAACAAAACCAAAGCATTCAAAGGTATCCTCATTAATTTAGTCCTATGAGTTTCGAACGCACACTGATCTCATAAGCAGATTTATGGTCAACCTTAAAATTCGAGACAAACCAATATAGCTAGGAAACACAATCGGTTAAATATAGCTCGAGACCCAAACGGGTTCTCACCCAAATTCGTGAACAAGATAACAACGGAAAGCAAATATAAACGAGCCTTACGAAAATATCACTCCCAGATCTAAAGCCAATATAGTTTCAATCTTTGTTTTAGTTTTAGCAATCAATTGGGTTTAAAAGGAAACTATGCCACACAAGGTTTAACCAATTTTTGTCCAAACTATCATTAATCGGTACAAAACTAATCCAACAGTTATAAGCAACGATTTACAAAATATAAACAAGGAAGAAAAGAGGTTAACGAAAACCTTACAACAAAGGAAAACAATCGACAAGGAGATCAAATAACACTCCAAAAGCCCGAACCCGAATCCGCCACAAGTAAACCCACACACCCTTCGAATCTTCAGAAACTCGCCCTTCTTAATACTAACTAGTATTTCGATGTGAAGGTTTGTAGGAGGTGTGGACAACTTATGGGGGTCGAGCGATTTAAATAGGACAACTCCAAGGATAGTTTGACTGATGCTTTTTCTGAATCGATCTTGGTGCCATCTTCTTTGAGGAAACTTGACCATCTTATTCACTTACCAAAGATATCTTGTGACCTTGTGGATAATAAATATAAACAGCAGCATCGATAACCCTATCTTGGGTCCTTTTCTCATCTCGTTTGACTTTCAAAAGAAACTATAGATCTGGATTGGAAATGGATATGGAAGGTGAAGTTTTTGAGATGAAGAAAGGGGGTGGAGCGTGTTACCAGAAAGAGAAGAGAGGAGGGAGGCGCCTGGGGAGGAGATAAAGTAAATAGGTAGGTAAAGTATTTGTGGGAGGGAGTATATACAGAAGAGGAAAAGTGTTATATATATATAATTAGTGTTTTATTTGTATACCGGGTATAACGTGTCCCGTTAGATTAAATGTAACGCATAAATTTTTGATTTGGTTATTCCGGGAAATAATATTTTTGAAGATGCGTTAATAAGATGGAACCGAGACAAAATGATTGGTCTCCGAAGAGTTTGATGTTATTTATTTTATGCCATACAAATTTAGGTTAATACACGCATGGTCTTCAGAAGTTCAGAATTAGGGGTTTTATCACCTTTTATTGCTCAAGAATATAAGTTGTAATTTTATGCAGGGAGATAAAATAGGAAGTCAAGCAAATAGTCTAATATAACATTAAACTTAAATAAATTCTAGTTTACAATGCTTAAACATTTGGGAAAAAGTGCGGGGGCTACAGTACATACCCCTAATTCTGAATTCCGTCCCGGAATTCTAAATCTGATAAGGTGGTTGGAGTTGCTTGAGTGAAAAGATGAGGGTATTTAGTACGAATTTGATCTTCACGCTCCCACGTATACTCTGGTCCTCTTTTAGAGTCCCAGCGAACCTTTACAATGGGGATGCGACTCTGTTTCAATCGTTTCACGTCACGGTCCATGATCTCTACAGGTTCTTCTGTAAAGTTGAGTTTCTCATCAAGTCGTAGTTCCTTGTAAGGGATAATGAGGGTTTCATCGGACAGACACTTCTTCAAATTTGACACGTGAAAAGTAGGATGCACTCTGCTGAGCTCTTCGGGTAATTCAAGCTTGTATGCCACTGGGCCCACTTTTTCTAA
>LBNU01026849.1:48291-68610 GCA_014162995.1 Artemisia annua | reverse complement strand
TCACCACCCTTTTATTGTAAAACCAGCCCACAAGTAAAACAAATACCCATCCCTTTTAATATATAACCCGGTCAAACCCCCCTTTTCAGTCAAAATAATAATAAAAAGTCCCAAAACCATTTACCCGCTATAACCCTTTTACTGTGCTTCTTCCCCACACCTTCACCCCTGGTTAATCCTCCAAATAACCTCGTACAACCTCGAACCTTCCTGCCAACGTGTCAGAGGTAGTCACATCCTAGCACACGTGGATAAATTGAGCTCTATCATTGGCTAGAAGCAGCTGGAAGGTATCAAATGGATAAAGGCAGAAGAAATCATGAAATTTCTAGATGGGATCCAAACGTGTGGCTGTGAATTGATTCTGGGAGCTTCTATCAAGCAAATCCACCGCCTCTGAGAGCTATATAAAGGATGCCCTGCTCATGGTTGTAACTGTGTAGGTTTAGGAGTAGTATAGGAGTAGGATTTTAGGGTAAAATTTATGGTTTAATTTATGTTTCTAGCTTAAGTTTAAATGTAATTCTGCTCTTAATGTAATTCTATTAAGTTTTTAATAAAAGTTTCCTTTGTTTGTTCTTAATCAGTTTTGTGCAAGTTCCCTTTTAGTTAAAATTGCTTTAAAAAGTTCTTTAATTTCTGCCATTTTAAGCTTTCTCAAGTAAATTATAAGTTTTTCAACAGTTTAGACTAGCTTTAGTATCATATATATATATATATATATATATATAGTAATGTATATATATATATATATATATATATATATATATATATTAATATAATATATAATATATATATATATATATATATTGATTAAAAGAGAAGAGACGAATTATTTACCAAGGGGAACATAACTGCCATAAGCTGTATAAGCCCCTTGTTTTAAGCCACAATATAGCTTAGTAATGCTGTATGGTGAGCTTATGTTAGCTGCTATAGCCACAGTTCCTCTCAAAGCTATTTTACAAGTAAGTTTCCTTTTACTTTCTTGCATTTCATCCACTTTTAGTTTAGTTAGTATTAAGTTAGCTTAATCCTGCTTTATCTAGCTTGTTTTAGTCACTTGAATGTCTAGCTTATGCTTTTACATGCTTCAGTGTGATTCTCAATTTACTTCTGTCCCACAAGTGCTTAAACTGCAAAATTTTGTTCTGGTTGTTTTCAGTGTGTTTTTATCATTCAATAAGCTTTAAAATCAGTTTAGAAATAAGGTTTGATCAACAGTTTAGGAATTCTAAGCTTGATTCTGCATAACATAGTGTAACTAGTGCAGTTAAGGGGTGTTTGGATTAGTAAGCTTTTAAGTGTTCTTGTTGATTAATTGTTGAGTTCTCTGCACACTTAGACTCCCTTAGGTACAATAGAGTTAGAACAATCATAAAATAGGAAGGTCATAGGCAAAAAAATCAAATTCACCTCTTAATTTTAATTCTAAGTGCATATTAGTGTTTCTGCTGCTATAGGCTTAGATTTAGGTTAAACTTAGTTGAACTTAGCTGCATTAAGTCACCATTTAGCTTAATATAACATTTAGGCTAAAACCTAGGCAGTAGAAATTCACATAAGTCAAAACTTAGGTTGCAACTCAAAAAGTCAAAGTAGTATAAAACTGCTTTCATTAGGTCTGTTCTTGGGGTTAATTAGAGCATCAATAGTAGTTAGATAGGCTTGAATTTGATTTTGGGGGTAGTTCACCTAGCATAGTTTACATAGAATCAATTCTAGCCATTTCCAACTACATTTACTAGGTTAAATTGCATCATCAATTCTGTCCCAACTTTGTTTCAGCAACAATAGTGGATTTAGACACCTGTACTAGGGTTCAATTAGGGTCCAATTAGGTTAAACAAATTAGGGATTTTAGGTTTTTAGAGTAGTATCCTAGGCTATCTTCTTTTTGCCCCCTTTCCTTGCACTTTACTGCTTATTAGGTAGCTTATAAATAAGCCACAAGTAGGTACCTGAGCCTTGTTTCTGTCCAATCTGTCAAGTGCTTATTAGCTTATTTATTATGCTTTTCTGTGATTTTTCTGTTCCATTGTGCTTAATAAAGTGTGTTTAAGGTTCTGAAAAAGATTGGTGTTCATTAGTGCTTAATTGCTTATTTAGGGCTTATTACCTAACTGCTTATTGTGTCCAAAAGTGCTTATTAGGGTTTCAAATTAATAAATTTTATTTTTCCTAGGTTTTCTATATTATTTTAGATTTCCCTGAAAAATTTCATAATTTTCCTAAGTCATTTAGTATTTATTTTAATTAAAACTAGTCATAAAGTATTTTTAAATCCTTTTTAATTAATAATAATTCATAAAAAATCAAAAAAATATTTTTCTGTTTTAATATTATTATTAGGTTATTTTATAATTTTAAAAATTAAATTTTTATTTTTCTAGCTTTATTTTATATTAAATAGTATTTTAAGTAATTAAAAATAGTTTTTAATTAATAATAATTAAATAAAAAGCCAAAAAAATATATATTTCTTTTTCCCAAAATTTTCTTTTGTATTTTAGTAAGTAGGAAAATTATTTTCATCCCCGTAGAATTAGTGTAGCTTTAAATTTACTTTTTATTTTGCGCGCTCGCGTTTATTTTGTGTTTTAATTACGTTTTTAGGTTTAATTAGGCATACGTGTTTTCCTATTTGTGTTTTCCTTACTTGTAGTTTAATTAGGGTTCCCCATAAACCTCCTTCACATTCACTTCACGACTCACGATCACGAACTCACGAACTCCATTCAGCCTTCGTTGGGAAATACGACCCGGGGATACATATTTGCCCGTGCTTACTTCGGAAACGATCACGTCTATTATATTATATATATAGTATATATAGCGCGTATCATCTACTTTTCCCATGGTGCTAGTAAACAAAGTCAAGAAGTTTATTTTGAAGATGAAATCAGCATCAAATGTGCTTGTTATCTCCGTTGATATTGCAGCTGGTGTGATTTTGGGGACATTAGAATACTGGCTTTCCCATTCTGCAATGAAAGGATCATCAGGGCTCCTTTGTTCTAGATCTTCCAGCTTAGTTTTTCCCATCGGCACTCCTATCATATCATGTATTCTTTGTTTTGTTATCTTTATTGATCCTTTCTCTAACCTTAATTCCATGCTTGTTGGATGGAATTTATCAACAACATAGTATAACAAAGCTCCAGGAAGTTCGGTTATCGGAAAGTTGATGAATCTTTCGAAACCAATATCTTTCAAACATTTCTTTCTCATCTCTGTTAAACCAACCATGGCATCAGACATAGCCTTTGGAGATGACCTAGTAATGCAGCTTGGATATATCACCTTTTTGGTTGGTTTTTTTCGTTTTTGTTGTTTTAAATTTTCCTTTTTTACAGTAACAATCTGCTGTTGCTCCTCATCTTCCTCCTTATCTTCCTCCTCCTCCTCCTCCTCCTCTGTATCCTCTACAGCCGTTTCCATTTTTCTCTTTTTTGTTTGTTTTTTTTGTTCCTCCTCAGCTTCACTTTCCTCCTCCCCCTCTTCACTTTCCTTATTTTCTTCTTCATCCATTGTTTTCTTAGCATATCTTCTTTTGTATCTCTTAGATGTTGTTGCAGGTTTAGAAGCTTCTTTTGTTTTTTTCTTTCCACCCGCTCTAGTAGTGCACTTTGATTTCTTATGTATTCCTTTTACTGTTTGAGGTGTTTCTGGTGGTTCTTCTTTGATTATATATTTCTTCTTTTTCTTTTTATCATGCGCTTCCTCTTCTATTTCCATCTCTTCGACATCTACTACATGTTCTGCAAAAAAAACTTAAAATGTTATCATATATGATTTTATGCATTATGTATTCAGTACACAACATTGTATTATAAATTGATAAATAAAAGGAAAAATATGTACCTTTGGCAGCTTTTTTTCCTTTAGTTGATGTCTTTAAGAATGGCGTCTTTAAGAATGGTAATGATCTTATTACTTTATCCACATCTCCGATTTTCTTTCCTTTACCTTTATCTACATTTTTAAAACAGATATTTTTAGTATTTATATACAGTTAGAGTAATTAACGTACATCATCAATTTATTTTGTCGAAGTCTTAGCTGCAGCAATAGCCTTCGGCAAAGCCGAAGGCTATCGCTTAAGACAAGTTTTCAATTTCTGTATCATATATGATATAGAATACAGTTGATATCATATATGATACAGATTTCTGTATCATATATGAATAGGCAAGTGTTTGGTTTCTATATCATATATGATTTATATTTCAAGGTAACAAAATTAGAAATGTTTTTTATACAACAATAAGCTCAAGTGATCTTCTACATCTAAACCAACACTTTCATCCAAACCTAAACCGTAGGATTCGGCTAAGCATCTTGCTAAGCAGAATCCTATTCCTTTGTCTATTCTAAAGTTGTCTACATCTAATCCAAACTAATCTTCTGTGTCTAAGCAGCATCAGATGCCTTCGGCGAAGCCGAAGGCGTCTTCTGCGGTTTGGCCGCAACCGATGCCTTCGGCGCATCTTCTGCTGCTTGGCCGCAACCGACGCCTTCGGCAAAGCCGAAGGCGTCTTTTGCGGATTGGCTGCAACCAACGCCTTCGGCCAAGACGAAAGCGTCTTCTGCGGCTTGGCCACAACCGACGCCTTCGGCCAAGACGAAGGCGTCTTCTGCGGCTTTGCCGAAGGCTTAGCCGCATAATTCGCCTTCAATAAATGCTTCTATTATGTCTTTTTTTTTTATCTCAACTTCAACTGAATCTAACTATTAACTATGAAAACCTAATCTGTTTTTACTTTTTATATAACATATATGATAGTAACTATTAACTGAATCTAACTAATAACTGAATCTAACTATTAACTATAACATCTTCAATATAATCTCTATACACAGAACGCATCAATATTTCAAACATATATGATAGTAAGAGATAGTAAAATAGTTGTTTAAATCGTATGAGTATACCTGAAATCGGATTTTTAGATGTTTTTGTATGCTTCTTTTTAGCCGGAGATAGGTAGGGTTTGATAACATTGTTATCTTCGTTACTTTCCGCCATTTTTTCCGGTTAGATTTTGTAGATCTGGTGATGAATTAGGGCTTGGATATTGAACGGTTTTTGAACCGTTTTCTTGTGTGTGTTTTTAGTGTGTGTTAGGTGAGAGCGTTTATGAAATGAAATGAGACGGAATTGTGTTGTTTTGTTGTTAATGTTATTTTACCTAATTGCCCCTCCGTGTGTTTTTTTTAAGTTGAAAGTGTTTTGATCTCAACCGTTGATCATAATGAAATCAAGGGTCCATATTTGTCCGTTGGTATGTCAATGTGAGAGTTATTTGGTCAAATAACTCGACTCTAATAATATCTCCGGAGTTAGTTCCGTCCGGCAACTGTAGTTATCCAAGATGATAATTACTTCCCAGCTCCCGCATCCCATCATCACCTTCACCCGTCGCCACTCGCCACCACCCATCTTTTCTTCTCCCCACAGTCCAAACACAGACCAAATCCTCCTTCGTACCCACAATGCAAAATCAACCTCCATCCTTTTCCAAACCAACAACAAAAACCACCCACATGTTGAAATACTAAACCTTTTAGAACTCTCAAAAAGAACCCCTCAATTCCCAGGCTCAATCTCCCCCCCTTCTTCAGATATTATTAACTCAAATGAAGAAGATTATGATTATGATGTTATTCTGAGGGCTCTTGAAGTTAGACGACAAGTGACTTTAGAGATTTTTAAAGATGTTATGAGGAAAAACAAGTTTGGGATTACTTATGTTAATAATTTGTCTCAATCTTTGTTTCCTCACTTTATTGACTATCTTATGATTCAAGCTGCTTCCATGAAGCAGTTGCCCGAGTTTTCTAATTCCTCGTTTAATGTTCGTGCTAAAACTTGTATCGAGTCGTTGAATGTAGTTCCTTTGATAAGGTATTCTTACATAATTTGTGTTAGTTTTAACTTTTAAATGATAATGCTTAATTATTACCTGTTAGTTGGAACTTGGAAGGCTTAGCTTCAATGTGATGTATGCTCTTAAAAACGTACTTGCCTAGTCGTGAGTTTTTGACTTTTTAGATAGTTGTTAACTTGCATTTTGAGAACCAAATCGAAATGATACTCTCCCGGGTAATAGGAATGTTAATAAATTAAACGGCAAAAATGTCACAAAATACGTACTAGTGACGCAAAATGCAAGTTGGTAACATAGAGTAACAAAAAATTAATTCGATACATAGAAAAGGATAGGGTGACAAGTAAGATACATTTATAGGTCATTATCCCGATTTAGTATCCAACATTATCGTTGCTTAGTCATGAATTTTGAGAGTTAATTTGCAATGTATTGTTTTCTTATCAACCGTCTACGTTATTCTTCAAGTTAAGTGATTACACAATAGCTCAAGTAAACTATCTAAAAGGTCAAAACTATTTTGTTTCTTAGTCGTCTTCCACTTGGTTTTATGATATCATCAAATTGCATTAAATAAGGTTGGGTACCAATATAGACTCGTTCCCTCATGATTTTTTCGCTTTGGATTTCATTTTTCAAATAAATTCTGTATACTATCATCTTAGAAGAAACATATATGTGGTATAAGATTATATGTGGAAAACTTACGGCTTAAGGGATTTGTGTTCTACCAGGTGGCTCAAACACAACGGATTATCATATCCTCAAATTGGGAAGCTAATTTGCAGTTCAAAAGGGAATATTGAGTCAATCAGGAGTACGGCTGACTGGCTCAAGTCAATACATGTGAGCGGGAGATTTATTGGGGTTGCATTGCTTAAAGCTGGAGAAAATGTGTTGGAGCGAAGCACCATAGAGTTGGATGAGATTGTTTGGTACTTGGAGAAAGTTGGAGTTAAAAGGGAATGGATGGGTTATGTTGTTAGCAGGTGTCCCGAGTTGTTGTCTTTTAGCATGGATGAACTCAAGACTCGTACGGATTTTTACTTTGATATGGGTATGAATGAGAAAGATTTTGGGACCATGGTTTTCGACTTCCCTAAAGTGCTTGGGTTCTATTCTCTAGATGAAATGAACCAAAAGGTATATAAAGCTTATGCTCATATTTTCTCTTTTTACTTGATGTCAAATGGGTATCATCTAAACATTTAAATAAAAATGAACAAGTCAAATGGGCTGAAAGTTGTTTAAACTCTGTTTATAGTATATACAGACATATAGTATGCTAAAAAGTTTTATATGAAGTATTAGCTAATTTTCAAATGTTTTTGGTTATGTAAATATTAACACAATAACAGTTTGTAAAGTTAATAGAAGTTGGTACGTCAATGCAATCAGATCCGGCCTGCTTTAAACAGTCTTAATAAACAACAACCGATTAATCTAGTAAGTTTTGGCGTGTAACATGACCCGCACATCATGCCACCTCTAGTTTAATTATCTTCAGGCACACTCTGTAAGTTTAATAAACAACAACCGTTAATCTAGTAAGTTTTGGCGTGTAACATGACCCGCACATCATGCCACCTCTAGTTTAATTATCTTCAGGCACACTCTGTAAACCATATGGATGCATTTACAAAATAGTTTCTATATGTACTCTCCATGTTCTCCCAAAGTGGTGTAAACTAAAAGATATATAAGAAAGCCTTTATATTGTTATTCAGACTAAGTGGGTATTTGAATGGTTGTTTAAACAGAATAATCAAACTATATAGTTTAGGAACTGTAAATAATGATTTTGATTCGATTGAAATAAATAAGCTGGGAGAAGCAGGGACTGGTTATGAAGTTAAATAGTTTATCTGATTCTGATTTTTCAAGGCGCAATAGTCACTTTAAAAATGCATTTCAAAGATCCCCTAAGATTCTAAATTCTATAAAATTTGAAGTACTGGCCTAATATTATAGAAACTAATCTCTGTTTGAAGATGAAAAGTAGTCCTTTTGAAATTTTTGGTCATAAAGTGAAAGATCATCTCTTTTGGTAGCATGAAGAAAGTAATACCCTTGTATTGCCCACTTTGGTTTTTTTCAGGTTGCATATCTGAAAGAGTTTGGCCTCGGTAATGAAGATGTTGGGAGATTACTAGCATTTAGACCACAATTGATGGGGTGTAGCATTGAAGAAAGATGGAAGCCTCTTGTTAAGTACCTTTACTATCTTGGTATCTCTCGGGATGGTATGAGAAGAATTCTTACCACAAAACCTATGGTCTTTTGTTTTGACTTGGAAAGCAATATTGTTCAAAAGGTATGGTTTTTTGTACTTTTATATCCCTTGTTTTTTAATATTTCAAGCTTACCCCTCATACCACTGCTAAGATTTAGAAATATTGACTAGTGATATATGCTTCAGACGTTTTAGTGAGTTTTACCATTTTGTCTGTTTCCAGTCTTGTTCCTCAATATTTCAGTAGTTATATTGATAATATAACCTTTCTACTTGAAGGTACAATTCTTTCGTGATATAGGCGTTCAAGAAAAGGGGATCGCTAGTATGCTTGTCAAATTTCCATCCTTACTAACTTACAGCCTCTACAAGAAGATACGTCCTGTGGTATGTACCAAAACCCTTAAGTTTTTTGTTATTAGGTAAACAATGCTTCAGTAACGTTGCTTTATTCCCATTGAAACTTGGATATTGTAACTCGTTTAAGATATCTCTGCACTCGCTCGTATGACTAAATGGTGTATATAAATATGTCCCTTCCAAAGTCGTGTGAAACACATGATCATTGATTTGTGTAACTTGTAAAAACATAACAATGGATATGCATACTTTAGAATTTCAACTAAGTTTCCACTATAACCATTGGTACTCAAGCTCTTGATTTCTGGATATTTATGGCTAAATTCCACAGGTAGTATTTTTATTAACGAAAGCAGGAGTTTCCAGGACGGACATCGGAAAGGTGGTAGGATTGGGGCCAGAGCTCTTAGGGTGCAGCATATCAAAGAAATTGGAACCTAATGTCAAATACTTTTTGTCCCTTGGCATAGATCTTAAAACATTGGGTAAAATGATTTCTGATTTTCCCATGCTGCTTCGGTACAACATTGACATCCTTCGTCCAAAGTATCAGTATCTAAGAAGAACCATGGTCCGCCCTCTGAATGATGTCATAGAGTTTCCACGGTATATTCTGATTTCTAAAATAATATCACACACCTATTGAACTGGTATTGGTTGTATAGTAACAATATCGATTTATTTAGATGCATAAATGGGCTGATTTGGGTTATGTTACCTCTAACAGGTTACATGCTTAAGCTACAAAATTATTCTTAATAAGAATGGCCAAATGGCTTAAAGGGAAAGAAAGTCGTCTGAAATACATTCAAATATATAAATATTTCTAAACGGCTTTCTCATAAAAAAACGCTTGTGGATCAACTCAACACAGCTAGTTTTTCACGTACTTGAAAATCACCCTTCTTTGACCCAAACTTTTTTTGACCTGTTTAATCAGGTTGCACACTACCCCTAATCACTTGTGTAAAGTGGGATAATGTTTGGCTTACTGATTATATCCATTTGATTTGGTTCTCAAAAAGGAAAGATTCTGTGTCACTCTAAAGGTCAAATACTCCCAAGATATAAATGAATGATCTAGTTAACTGCATTAAATTTATGTCAAGTAGCTTCTTTTCAATGGGAATTATGAGGTTTGAGTTTGTATTTGGTCCGATGAATGTGTTAAGATTGTTAGTCAGTAGTCCAAAATACTCTCAAAAGTAGGCTGGGAAATTTTCGTATACTAAAAAGTCAGACTAATCGTGCATTTACAACAGTGATGGGCTTTTATTTGGTGATTGTATCATGGATCTGAGCAAAACTAGGTTTGACCTTAAAAGTCGGATGTATAACATCTTTTGTTTGCTATATCATTGTCTATTTTATACTGTATTTACCTCATTTTTTAATGGCAATTAACCATTTCACAATATAATACACAACTCTATATCACGTGTCCTAAGAAGGACTTGAACCCGCAACCATTTGGTTACGGAGCTTCTCACACAACATAGAGTACCATTAGGACACAAGCCCTTTGCTTATATTTACTTCAAATTATTTTATAGGTTTTTTAAAAATTTTAACACATTGATGATAGTATGTAATTTGTTGCAGCTTCTTTAGCTATTCTCTTGAAGAGCGAATCATACCTCGGCACAAGATTCTTATGGATAATCGAGTAAATTTCAAGCTTCGCTACATGCTTTCAAGTACAGATGATGAATTTCAACTAAAAGTAGAGGCTGCTGTTAAAAGGCGCCAGATGTTTGAATCTGGGATCTCGAACAACATAGAATTAGATTCACCTACTGATGACTCTTCCGAGGATGAAATTGATGTTGATTTTTCGACCCATGGAGATTAATTTTCATTGTTGTACGATGTATATTTGTAAATAGTGATCTGTAAAATGTAATTTTGATACAAATGATTAGATTCCAAAGAAAATTAGCAACTTCACACTGTTACCGTCCCCTCTTCCTTTGCATTTCCACAAGTAAAACATCATATTCTGATCTCTAATGGCAAATATCTGCGACAAGTAACACTTTTGGCAACAGACCAGATTGGATGTATCACCGTTGATATAAAAGTTTGTGATTACCGGACGTTTGAGCATGTACTCAGAAAAAAGTTTGTGATTACCGGACGTTTGAGCATGTACTCAGAAAATCGTTCAAGCATCTAATTGGAAAATGACACACGAAGTTGTTGGTTACAACTTCTACAAAAAAAATATATATGCATTGGAAACAAGTGTTGCATGTTACAACTTCTACAAAAAATATACACATCATGTGGAAGTTGTTTGTCAACTCACATTTGTATGTTGTTTGTCGCAAACATATTCAAAATGGATTTGACCAGTGAGACTGAACAATATACATAATTTTGGTTGAATTGAAATTGAATCTATAAACGAAACACTGTCCATGTCTATGTTCTCAACTGCCACGAACCATGTTTGTTGGCTTGCTCATAACATACTTTGGCAGCTCATACTTTGCACCTATGAAAAGTTAAAAAGGTAAACATTCAGTAAAAAATAACAAATTCGATGGGTTTGAAATGTAATTAAAGGTGTATGTACCTCTTTCGTCATAACAGATGGTTAAATCAGCCTTTTGAACAATAATGCCAGCACTGTCCACTATTGTCTGTGCAAGGGATAAATCAGCTTCAGAAGCGGCTCGAAGTGCATCCCAGATCTCTGACAATCACAAACCAGTAAAATCACAATTTTTATAAAAACAAGCAACTGAGCATCTTTGAGTGTTCTTCAATTTATATTGTTATATGTCATTAACATTTTCTGTTTTCACAACAATAATCATTCTTCAAAATTTCATTCGGTACTAAACGTTTAAAACTTCTTATTTCACTTCCTTTTAAGTTACAGAAAATGTAAACTCAGGTTTCAAAACACTTGATAGAAATTCACTTTTTATTCACGATCAAGTTCAAAGAGGAAGTAGGCAGTGCGTATCACACATGTCCTACATAATCATTCATATGAAGAGGAAGTAGACAGTGAGTCACACACATGTTCTACGTAACATGCTTGTATAATGTACCAAAGCATGTTTAGCTACTTGTATACATATTGCGACTTTTGCTTAATGTTGACAATGAATGTTGGCGATACATCATAAAAGTAGTGTTCATGTAATTTCCCAAAATCCTAAAGCATCCTAAGTGCCATTGACTATGAAGGAAAACTCATCAAAGTAACAAATAATGTTTCCAACTAGAAAAAAAGTACCTACTAAATTGTATTTGACAAGTATATTGAATATTGTTGTGAAATTAGTTTATGAAAGATGCACAAAGGTGCAACAACAACATACCCAATCCCGCCGGAGCGGGGTGTGGGGAAAAGATGGACAAAGGCAATGGAGAAAAATATAGATTACCTTTTCGGCCACCATAATGTGGGGCAGTATCCCAGAACTCATCACGCATCCGTTCAAGCTGTTCCTCAGTTAGGGGTTCAGAATGCTTCCATGGCTTCGGTTTCATTATTTTCTTAATAGGTTCTGCAACAAAAAGAGATATGATGGAGCAGTTCCATATGATAAGATGACTTAAACCATTCCGGTGTCAATAAGAAGCTACATTACTAATACCGAACAAGAATAAAAAAAACTTGAAAACACATTGCAAAACATACCATCTATATGAAAAAATAAAAAGAAAAAAAGAAGATGAAGTTAAGATAAACTTTAACTCATGCATTTTGCAAAGCATCTGCTTCTATGACTCGAGTTACCCGTAACGGATGCTACTAAGGTCCACAAAGTATTCCCTAATTAAATTGCGACGACACTCCCTTTGATCATTTCATTTCTTTGAAGATATTCCTTTAAACCGAGCATACAAAGTTTCTATGTGATTTCTACCTTTTATAAAAGGTTCATGACATGGTTCAACAACATCATGGACAGGGTACATGAAGCCAAATGAACTTAAGCAATAATCAAATAGAATAGTTCAGCAGCTAAGCTTTATTAACTAACAACATCAGTTAGCCATATAGAAAACACTCGTATATTAATTCATCGAGCTAGCGAAATCGCACATAAAATGCAACAAATTCTGTTTAAATGAATAACAAAGAAGTATAGAACCCATGTCGCGAAATACATTCGTATAACTTAAAATATATTCAGGAAAATAAATGAAAATTGGATACCATTCCCTTTAGCGGCAGTTGATCCATTACAACCCATTGGTGATGATGTCTCCTGTGAAAATATCCCAAGCAACTTTTGAATTAATGGTTGGCTTGGTTAACAAACTAAACAAACTTTGTAGAAAAAGAATCTTCATATTTATTTATTTATTATTTATGTAACTATGTAAGAAAAAGGAATCTAACAAGTAATGAATGAATCAATGATTGGTGTAAACAGCAGTGCGTAATATAGAAGAAGGGCCATATGGGGGAGTCCACTTTCTTTCTCATTCAAATTCCAACTCTTGTTAAGTTGTTGCTTTATCACAATTTTTACATATAAATCCAGTTAATAATGAAGATATGTATCAGTAGAGCATTGTTAAAGTCTCATACAATATATTTTTTTTACTAATCCTGCAACATACACAATAATATTATATATTTTTTTACTCATTCTATCTGCATCTAAGCACACTTGTCAGATCCTGTGAGTATAAGTAAGAACAATTTGTAAAAATAAATATCATTTCCATATCAATATAATATAAGGCCCCAAAATATCTAAATGTTCCACTTGCATTTCAATTATTTCATTTGACAATCAACCTTGTGTGATGCACGTATTTTATTATTATCATGTCATCTTTATTAATATTTCTTTGTTGTATTTAGTTGAAGGATATGCTAAAATAAGTTACCTATGACAATATAGCAACACATGCATCCTAATAAAGTGGGTAACTTAAGTCTCGGACTCATTCTATCGCAACTTCGAGTCAAAATTTTGCCATCGTTTTCTTTCGTAAAATAGTGGGTAACAGGAATCTCGGATTACTTCTGTCGCAGCTGCTATCACAGTTGCTATCGCACTGTTGTCACAAATCTGCTATCGCAGCCGAAACCCTTAAATTTTCCGAGCATAAAAACACGAGCAAAATTTTCGGATCTGAAACCCCTTAAAACCTTGAAAACTGACCAAAAACTTGAAAGTTTACCAAAAAAACTTGTACAAACCATAAAAATCTTGTTAAGAATCAGTAATATAACATAAACACAGTCAATTTAGGATTCAAAACACAGATTTAGATACCAAAAAATGCAAATTCGGACTGTTTTGGACTGATTTCATGAAAAGAAAATATAAGGACGTTTTTGGACCTATGGACTGATAAACACGAAAAACACCAACAAAAACGACCTAAACTAACGAGCTAGGCTCTTGATACCAATTGTTGTTCCCAAAATATCTCACTAGTTTATGTTGTTATTATGGTGGTCGGTTGGTCGGCCGGAGTAGCCAAACACACCCATGGTGGTGATGTTAGAGAGAGAAAGTAGAGAGAAGGAAGAGAGAGTGGTGTAGAAAGATAAAGTTTATCATGAGAACACACACCCACTAGTGAAACTAGTGGAGAGTATTTATACTAGTACATGGTATCTCAACCTATTCCTAGCATATGTTGTGATACCACAACATTCTTGTTCCCCTTTAGATTATACAAGTGTCTCGGGGATGGAATATATAATCTAGTAAACTACTTGTATTTATTTGTTCATACATGTTCGTTTTCACAAGAAACAAACACTCATATGATTGGTGGATGCAAGTAGAAACGTTGCTAGACGGCTGCTTGTCGGTATTGATTATTACTACCTCCGTCCTATAATTATTGTCCAGTGTTGACTTTTGAAATATTTATTTTGCAACTTTGGCCTTAAATATTTTTACTTGTGTTAGATACTACTTGATGAAAATTATAAAAATGAAAATACATTTAAAACTGAATCTATTCATATATTTTTTTTATCAAGTAATATATAATATAAATAAAAATATTTATGGTAAAAGTTAAAAACTAAAGACTTTAAAAGTCAATACTAGACAATAATTATAGGACGGAGGGAGTAATAAGTTATATGCCTGCCCAAGTGGGAGCTTATTGGTGTATGTGCAGGATATAACATAATAATTAACACTGCCATTAATTCTATGAGACCATAGGGTGATATAGATATAAGAGCATCCACTATGGAGAGGTCCAAAACTTATGAAGAGGTCCAAAATTTTGTGTACTATAGTGAGAAACCATTTCATGTCTAGGTGGCATGAAAAAGTCTAAGATTTTGGAGAGGTCCAAGAAGTGTTTATTATCATTTATATTTGAACAGTTTATAAATTTTAAAAGTTTTAACCATAGTGGGAATAAGTTCATAATATGATGTTAGGATCATAGCTTTCAACTATTCAGTCAAGTCTCGGTCATTTCAGTCTATGTAATAGGTTGCTAGAATTATCACATTTTATCTTAGTTACTCGTATGGTTTTATGTTAAGTTAGAATAAATGTCCAATGGGCCTTGAAAGCCCACGACTTAGAAGATAGGAAAGGAAGAGAATGTTGCCCTATCCTTCTCCTATAAATAGGACATCATGTCCTCATTGTAAAATGTTGGTTAATTTCATATCTTAAGGAAACTCTTGTTCTTTCATCTTTCATATTGTTATTAATCAACCAAGTCTAATTCTCATCTCATTTCTCTTATAAGATTACTTGTGTTTACAAATATGGTGACCTAACAAGTGGTATCAATCGCTAGAAGAAGGTGTAGTTTATTTTTTTTGTGTTATACGCCCCTTCAACACGTTTTTATCTCGTTAAGATTCAAAAAGCTTGCAACTTTCTTGCTTCTTTTGTGTCTTTATCACATATTTGTTACCAAACTTGTGTTAGAAACCAAAACAAACAACAAAGTTTCAAAATTTTTGAGTTTTATAGATTCGTATAAATTTGTACTTTTTATCGAAAATCTTCAAATTTTTGTTAAAAAGTTCAAGTTTGCAACTTTCATTAAGATTTCATCATTTTAATGCTAGTTGTACAAGAATCTTGGATTAAAAACACGTTTTAGGATTGCTTTTTCACAAAAGAAAAAACCGTACTTTTTGGCTTATTATCGAGAACACTTGAAACCCCAATTTATCGAGAACTTGAAACCCCAAATTATCGAGATCTTTCGATATTACTACTTAAGTGTTTTGGTTGCTTACTCAGTGCTTTTCTCTCTTGTATAAGAAAGAAAACACTNCTTTTGTTCTTTCATCTTTCATATTGTTATTAATCAACCAACTCTAATTCTCATCTCATTTCTCTTATAAGATTACTTGTGTTTACAAATATGGTGACCTAACAAGTGGTATCAATCGCTAGAAGAAGGTGTAGTTTATTTTTTTTGTGTTATACCCCTTCAACACGTTTTTATCTCGTTAAGATTCAAAAAGCTTGCAACTTTCTTGCTTCTTTTGTGTTTTTATCACATATTTGTTACCAAACTTGTGTTAGAAACCAAAACAAACAACAAAGTTTCAAAATTTTTGAGTTTTTTAGATTCGTATAAATTTGTACTTTTTATCGAAAATCTTCAATTTTTTGTTAAAAAGTTCAAGTTTGCAACTTTCATTAAGATTTCATCATTTTAATGCTAGTTGTACAAGAATCTTGGATTAAAAACACGTTTTAGGATTGCTTTTTCACAAAAGAAAAAACCGTACTTTTTGGCTTATTATCGAGAACACTTGAAACCCCAATTTATCGAGAACTTTTTTTGGGTAAAGGGGAGTAATCCTGCACCCTGGTAAAGTATATTAACCAACAAACGTTTAAGTACAACGGATGAGAGTGAGTCCCTCATCTTAGTCCCTTAAGACACTAACCAAATCACTATATAAGAATGACAGGCCATTCTTATAACTTACAAATCTAAATAGAACTAAAAATGACTAAAGATAAACATACAATACATCACAACTTAAGTAAACACTTAAGTCTTCTTAGTCATCCTAGCGATCCAGATCTTGAACATGAAGAAACCCATCACCAAGTTTCCCCGCCTTCCAAGTGCTCAATCCAAACCAAAACCATTTGCGTCTTCTATTAGTATTATGCACGAAGCATAATCTAATAACCTAATAAGAATGCAATCCGTAGCAAATCGAATTTTGGAACATAAACAGGGTATCCGCGACCCTAACTTCCAGCATATAATAACTTGAACCAATTTTCAAAATAATACGAATGAGTCACCAAGGATCAAGTCGTATGCAACAACAATGATGGAACATGACAAGCCATCATGAGCAACAACAATAATAGAACATGAATAAGCAGCAACGGGACAAATAATCCTCGCCAAACCTGTTGTATACCAATGATGATCCAATCAAACAACCACCAATTCCACACAATCGTACCAACAGCAACTCATCATCAACCATGATGGTAGTCGTTAAAAACCCTAACTTGCATCATGAGAACCAAACCGACATGCTAAGAGGGTAATGCAATGTCAATACCTATTGCAGCCGATTATAGTACTCAAACCTCCAAGAATACATCGTATTACTAAAGAACCAATGAGATCAGACCATGAGATAATGTAATACGAATCAATTCACCAGCAAGGGCTAAACAAACCCTATTATCCATCAATACAAACCAACATAATCATCACTCTCCAAACCCACATACCCTTCCTCAATTCAAACAGGAATAATCATCAAACAAACAACCCTAACGAGGGTAAAACCATTGAGAAACAGGTCAACTTCCAGCAACATACTTCCAGCAAATAGATAGAACATGAACGAACAGCCAGAACCAAACACATCCCAGGACAATCAAACATATGATACGAAACCCTAAAAGGGTTTCGTCCTTGAAAGCAAACCAATCCCTAACCATCGAACCAGCAGGTTTAGGATAATTCATGATTGCCCATAACGACATAGTCGAAACCCTAACAATTGATAAATAAAAGATCAAACATAGTAAGGGTTTCGGCTAACAAGATCATACCAATACTCATAAAATCGACTAAGAAAATCGACTGGAATGAATAAATAGAATTGGTATGCGATCATGAAAACCCAAAAAATAGGCAGTGAAATCGTAGAGGGTTTATAATTAGAGTAACGATAATATAAACCCTAATAATAAATCGATTCAAAGAACCGACTATAGGAGATCGATTAGGGTTTATAAATAGGCAGCGATTTTCAGTAGATGTAGTGTTAATAAGCATGACACACCCCTTCCCATATAATAACATCAAGCAAGAACCGATTGCATATTATATAAATAATAGATAGGCGGTTTTGATGATGTTTTAATCTGATCGGAGGAGGGGGAGGGGTGGCCGGAAATCGCCCCTATTTATCGAGAACTTGAAACCCCAAATTATCGAGATCTTTCGATATTACTACTTAAGTGTTTTGGTTGCTTACTCAGTGCTTTTCTCTCTTGTATAAGAAAGAAAAAAGTTCGACATATTGGATAGTTTCGTTATTGTATAATCTCGAAACTTTGGATAAGTATTATCGAAAACCTGAGGTTATCGAGAACTTCATACGTTATCGAATTCAATTCTTTGTTTTCGAAATCTTGTGAACCTATCGAAATTAACTTCAGTAACATCGAAAACATATTTTGTCTCATTTGAACAAAGGATCTCGATAATTGTCTACAACCTTTCTCGATAATTTCCTTTTATCGAGAATAAAGTGAGTTATTGAAATCTTCACTGTCTTATCGAGTACTTCAGTTTATTGAGATTACTTAGACTTTAACTAGTTTATCGAAATCATCCAATAACCAAGTATCGAAATCACATTGGGACTTGTTTTCGAAGATTGGCCTTTTGCACTATACCTTCTACAAGATCCATAAATCACAAGTTCTCAATCATGTCTTACTTACCATACTCTGAAACTCCATTTGAACACCCTCTATACATCAATGCTCGTCATCATCTACTGCGTGGAACTGCATATACTCCTCCATTTTTGCTATCAGAACCATACCATGTTTGGAAAGACAGATTTCTGCAATGGCTTCACACACGTCCACATCCCGATCTACTGCTAAAATCAATCAATGATGGACCATATCAGATGAAATTCATTGCCGACACTGAAGGAAATATCACACTTCAAACTCGTGATGTTCTGTCTGGAACTGAACTAGATCAATACAATGCTGATCAGGAAGCTGCATGGTTTATCACTACCGCTCTTCCTAATGCCATGTACACTAAGCTGGAATGTGATGCAAGTGCTCAAGAGCTGTGGAACCACCTTGCTATCATGCACAGTGATGAGGATCCTACAGTCATCACTGATAGACTCATTCGATCTTGCTTACAGAGAAAGTTGCCTAAGACCATTCTTCCTGCACCAATCATCATTCATGGGTTCACCTACACTAATGAAGGATTTGTCTTAGACAACTCTAGTGAGCATACTTCAGAAGATCCTAATACTCATCAAACGATTATGCAACAGTTTGAGCAACTCGGTGTGTCATCCACTACACTTACTAGTGTACCATCTGAAGCATCACAACCTACTCCTCACAGCAGTGCCTACTATCTTCAGAAGTACCTCTCAGCTTTCAGAGATGAAGAAATTGCACGTAATCAACAGCAAAAAGATCAGATGACTGTTATGGATACTACTGATGATATGATATTGATGGCTGACACAGAAGAAGTTCAGGTAACAGACTCAGGCCCAGTGTATGACACTGACGGTCAGTCTCAGGTATGTGATAACACATGTCTCATTCACGACATTGTCTCTCCTTCTGTCTTAGAAACGAATGAGGTCCAAGTAGTTCAAGCTGATTCCCCGTTATCTACTCATGAGAATGATCAAATGTCCACAGTGGTTATATTTGATGACTATGATCAAATGAATCCAGTTGTTACATTTGATCATCCTGCTATCTCACTGACTAATGATAACGATGGTCAACTTGAACCACATGAACCTTTGAACGATTCAGAAACAGAACTCAGAAAACTACTTTTGATCTGTCAAAATCAGAAAATCCAATACCAGGGGTTGAATGCAAAATTAAAAGCTAAGATTAAACTTTTATCAAGAGAACTTGAGCATGGTAAACTACAACTTAAGGTTTTTGAAACAAAAGATGCTCAGGAAACAAGCTTAGATCTTATCACTCAAAACGCTAAAGATTTACATAATAAACTAAGCATGATCAATGAGGCTCCTTTATTTCAATACTTTAGATCTGTCATTAATGAAATTAAGTTGATAGATACTGCCATTGAACGCAATTCTGAAGTCACGGTTGCAAATTTCATGTCACCCGTTGCTAAAGAAAAACGTGAAATGTTTGAAACTCAATTTACTCCACCGCTTAAACGTTTGTATTCACACACCTGGTATTGGGAACAAGAATTAAATAAGGAAGTCAAAAACATTCTCAATGTTTGTCACGAAACAGAACGGTCAATTTTTAAACTCAAACGTCAAAATCAATTTTTGGAAAATGAAAATGATCGTCTCATGGAACGTGTCCTCAATGATGATATTATATCTGTGGTAATGAATTCTCTTTATGAATGTGGTACTGATATGCTTGTTTCTGAACACTGTGATGATGTTGGTTTGTTGAATAAAACTGTTGAGATATTAAAAAATGAGAACATGAGTCTCCGACAACAAAATGATGATGTGCAGAAAAAACTTTCAGATGAAAATTTTCAACTCAACAAAAAACTAGAATGGTGTCAAAACCAAAGTCTTGTTTTTGAACTTGAATTGCAAAATCTTAAAACTTCAACATCTTTTTCAAATGAAAATGAGGAACT
>LBNU01026849.1:12270-45952 GCA_014162995.1 Artemisia annua | reverse complement strand
TGGATGTTTAGTGATTGTGTAATCTATTAGATGTACTTAATTTGCATAATGTGTTTTGAATGCTTATCGTTACGTCTTAGATTATATGCAATTTATCATAGTCATAACAACATCTCACGTATTTAATGTACTTTGCATGCAAAATGGAATAAAAATGGTCTTAAGTATCAAACTCGAACGTTAACTTACAAACTAACAAGTTGAATGTTTGATCTTATGACATTACATTTTCAGTACACAATGGCTCAACAACAACAACAAGGAGAAAATACACCCGCACAGAATCTTCCACTCAAGACTCTTGGTGAAATTGTTCCAGCTGACTACCGTGTGACCCTTGGCAAAAACAATCTTCGCATCGACTTCAACAAGCTCAGAATTACTGAAGATTCTTGCCGGATAGTCAAAGACATTCTGTTGGCACATCCATGCAAGAGCATGCTTACGAAGTCTGCTTCTGTTCCAACCTTCTACATCCACCAATTCTGGCGCACTACTCAGGTTAATTTGGATGATGCTTCATTCAAGGTCACTCTAGAACAACAAGAGTACGAAGTTGATCTAGATGTTCTCAGGACGGTTCTCATGCTTCCTACTTCCAAAGAGTATGAACCGATGTTGATAGAGCTTGAAGTACTCGACTACATGATTCAGCTTGGTTATGATCTAGAAGAGTCCTCCAAGCTTATATTGTCCAAGTTCAACGTCAAGAATCTACCTCAACCTTGGAGAACTTTTTACATGCTTATCATTAGATCAATCACGGGACGGAAAAGTGGTCATGAACATCCCCGACTATCCCATCTGCAAGTATTCTGGGAGATGATGAGCAGAACCAACATAGACTTTGCTGATCCAATCATGAGCGACATAATCTTTCAGATCCGCACAACTGGTCGAACCATGATTCCTTTCTTAAGGTTCACCAAAATGCTCATTGACCACCTCTGCGGCAAAACTCCTGAGTTTCGCCAAAGAATGTTTGACCGTACCGAAGACAAGCACAATGTAGTGGACGATCACTAGATTGCTTTCGTCAAGTCCATTCAGTTCACTCCAAGGACTACTGGCTTGAGAATACCAGACAATCTTCAAAATGACAGAATCCGTGCATCTTCGAACTACCGAATCTACGACTTGGCCTACAAAGCTGGGAGAGTAGGCATTTCTGAAACCGAAGAAGTTCCTAGATACATAAGGGAGACTCGCAGCAAGAGAGGTGCAAAGTCTGGAAGCTCCAGCAGTACTCAAACTTCTAAACAACCTAAGTCCAAGCCTGCTGCAGCCCCGAAACGAAAAGTCATCAGGAAGAAAGTCGCTACACCTGAACCATCACCACAACCATCAGAAGCTAGTGGGTCAGAATTTGGCTCTGAAACCGAAACCGATGAAGGATAGCTAAAGAGAATCCTGAACTCGAACTGGCAAAACAATTAAGTCTAGGATCACTCACTGAGCAACAACAACAACCTAGTGGAAAAGGAATTGTCATCCGTGAACCTGGGCATGATGATGAAGAAACTGTACACCCTGAATCTGAACCTTCAACTGACAAAGGTAAACTGAAAAGCATTATCGTTGACACCCGAAACCTGGAAAAGGAAGAGCAGAAAAAGATGAAATTGGCTGCTCGTCTCAACCTTCAACAACTACAAGCTCATCAGCAACAACTAGAACTCCAGGCTAGAGAAGGTGGTTCTAGCAGTACCGTGATACCTCCAACAGCAACTGAAACAACAACTGAACAACCCAAAAAGGATGCTGAGGGAAACACTATCATGAAAGACCATTGTTTTCTCAAAACTTTATTTTATTTGCATAAGTAGATAACTTGGGTTAGTTGACTAGCAACTAATTCCGCCCACTCCTTCAAAACCGAGATTTTACTGCTTTCATAAAAATATAAAAATACAAAAAATAATCATCCTCCACCCTTAGACCTTAATTAGAGTAGTCTTTAACCTAACGAACACTATTCCCTGTGAGAGAACGATCAATCCCCCGGTACTTGCCACTACACTATACTATATCGGTCAGGTACACTGCCTGGTGGGGATTGTAAGCTTCTCGAGATCCCTCGAGAGGTAAAACGTAGTGCGTGTTGCAATCCCACGCGCATCAAATAAAAATGGTCTTAAGTATCAAACTCGAACGTTAACTTACAAACTAACAAGTTGAATGTTTGATCTTATGACATTACATTTTCAGTACACAATGGCTCAACAACAACAACAAGGAGAAAATACATCCGCACAGAATCTTCCACTCAAGACTCTTGGTGAAATTGTTCTAGCTGACTACCGTGTGACCCGTGGCAAAAACAATCTTCGCATCGACTTCAACAAGCTCAGAATTACTGAAGATTCTTGCCGGATAGTCAAAGACATTCTGTTGGCACATCCATGCAAGAGCATGCTTACGAAGTCTGCTTCTGTTCCAACCTTCTACATCCACCAATTCTGGCGCACTGCTCAGGTTAATTTGGATGATGCTTCATTCAAGGTCACTCTAGAACAACAAGAGTACGAAGTTGATCTAGATGTTCTCAGGACGGTTCTCATGCTTCCTACATCCAAAGAGTATGAACCGATGTTGACAGAGCTTGAAGTACTCGACTACATGATTCAGCTTGGTTATGATCTAGAAGAGTCCTCCAAGCTTATATTGTCCAAGTTCAACGTCAAGAATCTACCTCAACCTTGGAGAACTTTTTACATGCTTATCATTAGATCAATCACGGGACGGAAAAGTGGTCATGAACATCCCCGACTATCCCATCTGCAAGTATTCTGGGGGATGATGAGCAGAACCAACATAGACTTTGCCGATCCAATCATGAGCGACATAATCTTTCAGATCCGCACAACTGGTCGAACCATGATTCCTTTCTTAAGGTTCACCANTGCTTATCATTAGATCAATCACGGGACGGAAAAGTGGTCATGAACATCCCCGACTATCCCATCTGCAAGTATTCTGGGGGATGATGAGCAGAACCAACATAGACTTTGCCGATCCAATCATGAGCGACATAATCTTTCAGATCCGCACAACTGGTCGAACCATGATTCCTTTCTTAAGGTTCACCAAAATGCTCATTGACCACCTCTGCGGCAAAACTCCTGAGTTTCGCCAAAGAATGTTTGACCGTACCGAAGACAAGCACAATGTAGTGGACGATCACAAGATTGCTTTCGTCAAGTCCATTCAGTTCACTCCAAGGACTACTGGCTTGAGAATACCAGACAATCTTCTGAATGACAGAATCCGTGCATCTTCGAACTACCGAATCTACGACTTGGCCTACAAAGCTGGGAGAGTAGGCATTTCTGAAACCGAAGAAGTTCCTAGATACATAAGGGAGACTCGCAGCAAGAGAGGTGCAAAGTCTGGAAGCTCCAGCAGTACTCAAACTTCTAAACAACCTAAGTCCAAGCCTGCTGCAGCCCCAAAACGGAAAGTCATCAGGAAGAAAGTCGCTACACCTGAACCATCACCACAACCATCAGAAGCTAGTGGGTCAGAATTTGGCTCTGAAACCGAAACCGATGAAGGAGGGGACTATGAAATTAGGTATATAGCTAAAGAGAATCCTGAACTCGAACTGGCAAAACAATTAAGTCTAGGATCACTCACTGAGCAACAAAAACAACCTAGTGGAAAAGGAATTGTCATCCGTGAACCTGGGCATGATGATGAAGAAACTGTACACCCTGAATCTGAACCTTCAACTGACAAAGGTAAACTGAAAAGCATTATCGTTGACACCCGAAACCTGGAAAAGGAAGAGCAGAAAAAGATGAAATTGGCTGCTCGTCTCAACCTTCAACAACTACAAGCTCATCAGCAACAACTAGAACTCCAGGCTAGAGAAGGTGGTTCTAGCAGTACCGTGATACCTCCAACAGCAACTGAAACAACAACCGAACAACCCGAAAAGGATGCTGAGGGAAACACTATCATGAAAGACGCTGGAGTATAAGAGGCTGCAGATGAACAACAAAAAGAAACTGAGACGAAACCTACAGAGTTCGAAGTCAAAGGTCAGGAAGAAGAGGAGTTGACTAAGAAAACCTCAGAGGAAACGGCAGAGGAAAATCTTGATGATCTGACTCATAATCAAGATCAAGATGAACAATTCTTCGATGCCGACATGCTATCACCGCCAAAGGAAAGGTCTCCGACACCGGAACAACCTCCAATCCCTCAAGGTTCTCCACCTAGAGATCCATCTCCACCTCATTCAGAATCAGACAAAGAAGCAGAATCATCATCATCATCATCAGACCAGTCACCACCACCATCACCGAAAGCAAAGTCAATTCCAAAACTAAGAATGAAGAAAGCTAGTCTGAAAACTACCAAGGCATTTTTACGAGCAAGGCATACTGCGGGAACTTCAAGAACTAGGAGAACACCACAACAACACGATGGTGATCTTCAAATCCAAATGAAGAAGATGACAACATTGGTTGCTCAGCTCTCTGATAAAGTAAAGGAGCTAATGCAGACAAAAGCTCAAGTTGATAAGTACATGAAAGCAGATATGAATGAGATGATCAGAGACTACACCAATGAATACTTGGCTGAAAATCTCGTATCTACAGTATCTCCAGAGTTGTTTGAACTTCTGAAACCCATCAGAAATGAGCTGGACATCAGGATTCGAGAAAACATCGTCAAAACGCTTCAGTCAACACCTTTCTACCTTCAAACTGAACAGGCCTCCTACTGAGCCTGAGGATCTAACCGTGGAACAACTGGAAACTTTGTTAGCTTCCAAACTTACTGAAAAGGTAGAAAAGACCGATGAAGAAGCAGCTTTGCTTGAATCCCTGAGGGCAACTGAGTCATGTAAAGAAGCCGCTGGCACACGCAAACGTCCAAGGAAAGACGATGATCCGGACTCAGACTCACAACGTAAACGAACCAAGTCTAGCCGCGAACCATCATCATCCAAACGTCCACCAGCATCAAAGACTTCTACCCGCAAACCGCAAAGTTCAGCACCCAAGTCTGGACCCACATTAGCAGAAGAACCATTCATGCTTCATCATGATGATCAACAGGAGGAACCACAACATGAATTCACTCCAACTGAATCTCCTGAACAACTGGCTAGACCATCATCAACAACTCAGACTGAAAAGTCTAAGGGCAAGAAGCAGAAGAAGCAATCCAAACGCTTCACATGGTTAGATGCTCCTGAGGCTCCTGAATCAGAATGGGTAACAACAATGATCAAAGCTCATCCACCGCTAGAAACCGAAGAACCACTCCCGGGCAACACTCTACAATACGCTCAGAGTATTCTTTCGGGTCTTCAGCTGGAGAAGGTGACAAAAGCTGAACTTAAGCGAATCAACAAGGAAGCTCGTGACTTTCTTAAGGCACGATCAGGAAACCAAGTAGAGATGGACTACCATTTGCAGAACATTGCTGCAGCTTTATCAGACTCCTTTGATTGGCTCAATCCAGAATGCAACCTTGATATACATGGCAAGCACAACGAACCGTACTTCACAGACTGGACCAAACCTTTACCTCTTCAAGGCTTTGCTGACAAGCCTAGAATCCCGTATCGTTTCTTCTTCAACTACGATCTCCGCTACCTGCAACACGACATCAAAGCTTCCAAAGATCGCTACAAGTCTTCCTTACGGATCTCAGTACCAGCTGCTCGTTATGAGATTCCAGACATTGAAGACACCACTCCGATATTCAGCAACTCTATTGTGGAATACAACAGAGACGCTTTGTTTGGAATTCAGAACTGGTCAGACCGACGAAAGCTCGGCTACACTCACAGACGTGAACGTACATCCGGTGATGTGAAACACAAAAGCCGAATTGTCGCTATAATGGAAATCCTGGAAGACAAACGGTTTGATTATGTCTACATGAAGGAAATAGTGGTTAAGAGGCAAGATGAACAGCTCTACAAGTTTTGTGAAGCCGATTTCCCACATCTTTATCTGGATGACATAGAAGATATGTATCTAGAGAAAGTTCAAGGAAGAATGAGGGGCCTCCCAACGTCAACTCAATACAACTTCATCTCTTCCTTACTCATGTACATAAGGCAACTGATCATCCGTGAACGTGTAGAAGATCTGCAGCTCGGTGTCGAAAGCTACCAGAATCATCTCAACTTGACCAAATCACAACTCTTGATCGAAGAACTACATGACGCATCTCAGCTAATGATTCTCCAACAACCAAAGTTCGGGGTTACTTACCTCAACTCAAAGCATCAGCTACGGTTCATGCGGTTCGACGAGCTTCATAAGTTCTGTGATGTTACCTTGCAAAGAGTTCGTGATGGTTTAGTGGAGAGATTGACGGACGATCTGCAAAAGGTGAAAGAAGGAAAGCATACTCGTTGGAATTCTAGCACTCGAAGAATGGTAAAGAATTTCATCCATGCCATTGAAGAAAGGCTCAACCGGAGGGAGCAGATTAGGAGATTGGAAAGTTACATCGGGGTTCGTCCATCGTTTCCGATCCTGACATTCCAAAGGCCCAATGCAAAGTTCACCGACTTCAATGCCTTGACTCCATCTCAGACATAAGCTTTTGGTATAACCTTTCATTACTTCACATTCATTCTTATTAATTGTGAATCATTAAGGCTTGTGCACACATAACAGTGCACAACCCGTACCTTGTAAAGAAAGGACCCTGTAGTACGCATCAGTGCTACAATCCTAATATAAGGAGCGAAGGCTTCTTACTTTTGAGTAGAATTAATCAAACTTTTCAGATTTTCACAATTCTACTCAAAAGACAAGTATTTCACCTCAATGAGTTTCCACAAGTTGAGGGGGAGTACTTGTACCAAAAACATCGTTCTTGAAATCTCAAATCTTTGATGATAACTCCCCACAAGACTCAAAAAGCATATTTTAATCAAAATCGTTTGCAAAAACAACATTTGATATGCTATTTTTGAGGGGGAGAAGATGAAAATGATTAAAATATGATGTGGTAAACTGTATCTCACTCGAACTCGACTCAGTTATGACCCAAGAATTGACGAAACAAACTAACCGTTAGTATTCGAAAGGATTTATCCGAGTAGATAGTACCGTTTCGAGAAACTCTTTCTAGACGTTACTTTGACGGGTCTAACTTCCTTTATGGAATGTTTACAACTTCAAGGTAGTTATTAGGGCTAGTTGTCACCTAAAAACTGACAATGCATCCCTTTAACTAAGCAACGTAACCGTGTCCCTCGGGTACATGTCTATTAAGAGTGGATCAATTCTAAAGTGCCAACTTCTCCCGCATGTGTTAGTTTCCGCAAAATATTCATAAGCACATGTGGAGGGGGAGTATTTCATAAAGAAAATAAAACCCTCAAAGTGTTATAAAATGTTTTTATTCACAAACACTTTGAGAGATTTTCAAATGAATGGTTTCAAAAGGCATCACTAGGATAGTCATGGAGTTATAAGGTGACTAAGGTTAGGAATAACCGTCCTATGATCCGCCTAAACCGGAGGGATCTACCCAAGGACATCACCAATAGTTAGTATTTAGAAGTCCTTAGGTATGATTCGAAAAAGGAGAAATGAATGAAACGGAGAAAGAAGGGGTTGAAGAATTAAAAAGAAACGTTATGAAAAGGGTGAAAAGAAATGAGCCCTCCAAATTATTCAACCTTAGGGCAGACACCGGGTTCAATTCATATGCTACTGGTTGTTGCTAAGGCGACACCGGTATTGAAGATAAAAGACGTCATGGACCCAGTGACGCATGCACCTTAACCTTCTAGCCACTCGGGTATCTCTCAAAAGATACTTGTTTCATTCTCACGGGGAACCGTTGTAATCTATCGACCTTCTATTTAGAGTTGGTTGATATTGAAACAGGAGACCCTGCCCCAATCTCCGCATAGGAAACCATAAGTTGCACTAATTGAGTCTAGAGCCACGAGATACATCAAAGATCTCTTAGGTACACTTAGTAATCTTACATTGGTTGTTCTACATCAATGGACACCAATTGTAAATTATCGAGTCCTTCGCAGATCTTAGCAATCTGCCTAGAACGTTCATGAGGGATTTACTTAGGTATTTCTCGAATGATTGAACGGAAATCCTGCCAGGGTTAATATCAAACAGCCCTGACAGCAGGTCACTTCGGTAATTCCTTGTGGATTACGCTTAGTGTTTACGATGGCTTCAAACGGTCTACAGTCGTGGGGTGATCTCCAGCGACTCACCTAATCGTGGGTGTACTTAGGTGTGCCTGTGTAAGCTCCTTAGGGGGTATCCGATTAGGAACGGCCTTGGCGCGAATTAGAAAGAGTCTTCACACTATGCTGTTGACGAATTCTAGTTCAAACCTGTAAGTACCGGTTGTTTTATTGCTAACTGTCTTATTTCAGGTACAAATGCCATCTAGAACACCAACTTCCACGTGCTCATACATACATCACAATGCCGATGAAAGCTCAAAGCATTATCACAGTCCATAGGAAAGATTCTACATCAACAATCATGAATCTTCAACATCAAAGACATAAGAGCTACGAATGCATGACAATAACACCGTCTAAGATGTATGAGCATGTTGGAACGGAGCGAATCCCTTGGAAAGACGAGAAGTGACGTATGGCGGATTACTACATCATCTATCATTTTCACATCAACAAAGACAAAGAACAAAGAACGTTGAAACATTTCTACTACAATCATTTTGAAGACGTCTAAAGCTATCAATGTCAACATTCAAAGTTTGAAGACAAAGACGTCAAAAGCAACCTCGATGACCGTGACGAATTACTATCCTTCAACAATCCTTCATGACCGATCCTTAGGGGGAGATTGTTAGGATCATAGCTTTCAACTATTCAGTCAAGTCTCGGTCATTTCAGTCTATGTAATTGGTTGCTAGAATTATCACATTTTATCTTAGTTACTCGTATGGTTTTAAGTTAAGTTAGAATAAATGTCCAATGAGCCTTGAAAGCCCACAACTTAGAAGATAGGAAAGGAAGAGAATGTTGCCCTATCCTTCTCCTATAAATAGGACATCATGTCCTCATTGTAAAATGTTGGTTAATTTCATATCTTAAGGAAACTCTTGTTCTTTCATCTTTCATATTGTTATTAATCAACCAAGTCTAATTCTCATCTCATTTCTCTTATAAGATTACTTGTGTTTACAAATATGGTGACCTAACATATGAAAAGGTTTAAGAATTAATGACAATGTAAGATGTGACAATTTTATAAACATTTTAAAAGGTCCACCATAGTGGATGCCCTAACACGAGACTTCTTATATATTATTGTTTACCATATTAAAGAGAAATTAATGGACTAATTATTAATTAGACTTAATTAGCAATCGAACTTAGGGGGTGTTTCTTTTTTTTTTTTTTTTGTTAACTAAGAGAATGTGTGGGGTCTATGTGGGCCCATGTCTTATTTTGCCTCTTGTTGGGGAGGGATTCATTTTTTATGCCTTGTGGATATAGAGGATTATAAGGAAAATAATGGGACCCACTTCAAAAAGAAGTAATATTTAATCTTTAGTGGACCCAATTCTTTATGGGGAGAGAAAAAGAAACAACCCCTTAATTAAGTTAACTATTAGTTAAGTGTTTGGGCCAATAGACTTGGGCCAAAGTACATGGCAGGACATCCATATAGACGAAATTCCAAGGGGAACTTCGTTGGTGAAAAGTTGTAGTGGATAAAGATGGACTCTATCTTTCATTTGAATAAAAGATATACTTTCCTAAAAGATATGTTTGTTATCAGATAATAAAGATATCATCTATTTAATATAGGAGTTATCTTTTCCTAAAATAAAAGAATATTATAGAATATTCTCCAAAGGTTAAGAAGCCTAATACAAATGGGTTTCCACCATTTGAAGGTTACAGTCGAAACCCTAATTCCCCCTCCTCCTCCTTTCTTTGGTTGCCAATCACACCATACACAAACACATTGTGTGTTTATGTGTTACCCAATTTGATCTCGTTGGACATGATTAGATCTTGTATAATACGTAATTAGATCATATGTACTTGATTAGATCATGTAATTAATATGGTGACATGTTCTTTATTTGATCATGCCTCTTTATGGATGAGATCCGTTGTAACTAGGGCTAGCATGCGAAAGAAGTTGCTTGAGTGTTAGTGTATGACTAACTTTGCTGCCAGATCATACACTTTGATATGTGTTTGTGGAAGGTGAATGGTTCATCCTTACTAGATAATGATTGCCTAGGGTTTGTGACAAATTTTCATGTGTTCGTGGTTTTATTGAGACCAAGACAAGGATGTGTTCGTGTTGCTGTTTGCTAAAAGGTACACACGCTTTTACTATCTCTTACATGATTAATTAGATGTGTTGTATTTGGATTCTTGTGGCTTGGAAAGCTTTTGTGTAAACTGTTGTTTTAATATGTCTTCCACTGTGCACTTGATTTGATATATTATATGTTTGGTAGTCAAATAATTTTAAATTATTGTTTTCTGCACTTACATCTTCCTACAATATTTACCAGTGTAGTTTTATAAAAGGCTGTATTTCAATCGTATTTTAGCTTTTGTCACTTTTGGTGCGTTCGCACCAAAATTCGACCAAATATTAAATGAGCAAGAAACAAAATCCAAAAACATATGATGGATCATCTTAGAGCACCGTATTTAATTTCTAAACGAATGAGATGTTGCCACATATACTTTGGTGCGTTGTGTGTGAATTTTGTGCACCCGACATTAAATGATAACTTTCGGTGGTTGTTGAATTTAGTCAAAGGCATTAAAGCCTCATAAATGTTTGGTGCGCAAGCACCACCTTTAGAGCACAATAATTAATTTGTTTGGCTGATAACATATACGTGTAAGTATGTGATGAAGTTAAATATAAAATGGTGTGCAAACCTCCATTTATAGCGCACCATATTGAACAACTCGGTCATATTTTGGCTAGAAATTGATAAAATGGTAGCTACATGACCGTTTTTGTATTTTTTTAACTAAAAACTCAAAATAAGTTGATTGGCATAACAAAGCTTCAAACGGTACAAAGTACATTTTCAACAAACAATACGTCATCACACTTCATCATCAAACAGTTGAACATAACTAACACACATGCCTATATTGTTCATGCAACTATAGGGTTCTTAGTATGTTTTAGTTTTCCATGTTCATAGAGGTTGACGATATTAACAAGCATCAAAAAGAAGATCCCGATATAAGACGCAAGCATGGCGCCAGATCCTTGGTCGCAGTATTTTTCAAAATTGTCACAAACTTTGTTCCACCGTGCATGAGAGTTTCCATTTCGGGCTAGCTCACCCATGAATGCAACTGCAGTTGCTGCCCCTGATATTATTGCAATGTTCACCTAAAATCACCACCAACAAAATATCAATGTTATTCTTTTATAGGGAAATAATTGTATTTTTCTTAAACTTTATGTTTTTTATTTGTGGTTTTAATCTGTGAACAATAATTGAGTTACATTGCTACACATCCATTTATTAATTAATAATTAATAATGCAATATATGGTAGAAAGAAAGTTACCATATCCAGAATTAATAATGCAATATATGGTAGAAAGAAAGTTACCATGTCCAGTGCAGCTACGATTACAAATCGTAGACCCTTGAAATCATACTTCGGACTAACAAAACCCAACGATAACATCAAGAGACTGTGCACAGTTGCTGCACCGTTAGCTAGGACAAACATTCTGCATCAATACAGGAATGTTATCTAGTTATCTCTGTTGTAAATTATACAAATGTTGTATAACATCTCATATGTGCATAGGCGCGGTATATTAGTGAATTAAAGCAGGACTCAAATAAAATATGCCATGGAGGAAACGTAATTTTTTATCTGAGATTTATCTATACTTGTGTTCTATAGGCTCTAAAGTTATATTTCATTAAATATCCCATTAATTCCACTACTTAACACGATTGTTTTATTTTTTATTTTTTTATTTTTTTTTTATTTTTTTTTCGGTTATATAATTTTCATGTTGTGTATATATACTTTTACAAATTTTCATTTGTGTCTCTATATTGTATTATTGATATGTAATCACAATAGCGTGCTATTAAGACAACGACAGGACTATTGTGCTAACACTGGAGGTTAAATCTTGGTACAACCACAAGGACCATGCATATATGTAATATATTTCTAATAAGAAGTACACATCACCATGAACACCGTGAACTGCGTTGCACATCTTTTTATATATATTACGTTTTAGTTGCTTACTTTACTATCATATACGGAACTTGGCAAGTTTTATTAGAATGGACAAACTATAATGTGCATTTGTTTTAGAGGGTCAATTTGCATTTTCGTTTAACTTTTCTACTAACATATATGCCTCCTACTACAAAATGAAACGGTTAAAAATATACTTGTAACTAAAATTTTAAGGGGGCCACGACCCCTCCTAATACTCACTAAGTTTCGTCCTTTAGGTAATGCAAATTGTGGATTACGCTTAGTGTTTACGATGGCTTCAAACGGTCTACAGTCGTGGGGTGATCTCCAGCGACTCACCTAATCGTGGGTGTACTTAGGTGTGCCTGTGTAAGCTCCTTAGGGGGTATCCGATTAGGAACGGCCTTGGCGCGAATTAGAAGGAGTCTTCACACTATGCTGTTGACGAATTCTAGTTCAAACCTGTAAGTACCGGTTGTTTTATTGCTAACTGTCTTATTTCAGGTACAAATGCCATCTAGAACACCAACTTCCACGTGCTCATACATACATCACAATGCCGATGAAAGCTCAAAGCATTATCACAGTCCATAGGAAAGATTCTACATCAACAATCATGAATCTTCAACATCAAAGACATAAGAGCTACGAATGCATGACAACAACACCGTCTAAGATGTATGAGCATGTTGGAACGGAGCGAATCCCTTGGAAAGACGAGAAGTGATGTATGGCGGATTACTACATCATCTATCATTTTCACATCAACAAAGACAAAGAACAAAGAACGTTGAAACATTTCTACTACAATCATTTTAAAGACGTCTAAAGCTATCAATGTCAACATTCAAAGTTTGAAGACAAAGATGTCAAAAGCAACCTCGATGACCGTGACGAATTACTATCCTTCAACAATCCTTCATGACCGATCCTTAGGGGGAGATTGTTAGGATCATAGCCTTCAACTATTCAGTCAAGTCTCGGTCATTTTAGTCTATGTAATTGGTTGCTAGAATTATCACATTTTATCTTAGTTACTCGTATGGTTTTATATTAATATTAATATTAATATTAATATATATATTGCCGACGGAGCAGAGAGAAAGAATGGTGACATGCCATTAGTTTTCAACCATCAGATCAAAGTAATATTCAATCTTGACCCTTTAAATTAAGATTTAACCTTATCTTTATCTTTGTGCCTGACTTTCTGGAATGCCATGATGCAATTGATACACGTTGCTAATTAACAAAATTAGATAAGCTTGAAAAGTAACAAACTTTAATTTATAATTGTTTGGTCAAAAGTACTATCTTGAATTTATTCTCAAGTTTCTATACCTATACCCGAAACTGCCGCAACATTCCTTGTGTTGATCTTTCTTTAGCCTTCGCTATCTACTAAAACCCCATCAATTAATCTCCCTTTTGTATTCAATTCATATTGTGAAGTGTACACTCAAGATAATTTCAAAGCTTTCTACTATGTATATGCGAGAGAATTTGTTTTGATCTCTTATGATTCAAGCATACTAATATGTATATGTTTTACTTTCTTTGAAATTTCACGTATGCTACCTGTACAATTTTGTAAAATATATTTTCATATGATCTGACATAAAACAAGTAATTTCAGGAACGAAAAGTGAGGAGTATGATGACGGGAAATAGATGGTAACGAGGTAAGGGTTTAATATTTCATATCAATATAATTAGTTGTCAATGCTTAATATATATGTGTTTGTGTTGTAGGCATGATGGTCAATATGATTGCAGTTACCAAACGCAAAGGCCAACATTAAGCTCAAGGTGTGTTTCGATGGTTTACGCTCATAGCAAGGTTTGGGGAGGGAGGAAACAAAGAAATAGAAATATAATGAAAATGTATCATTGGTAATGCATTCTTTGTTAGATGTTGCTTTATAATGTTTGATCATGTTATTATATTGTTATTGTATATATTGTACTAGAACTCATTACATAACAGATAACTTTCGGTTTTGATTGCATACAACCATAGATACAGGTTTTGTGAACCTGTATGTTTTCATGTTACATGTTACATGTTTTATCATGGTTTATTTATACGCTCATGTTTGATATATCTGTTATTCACAGTAAAAAGTTGGAAACGTAGAAATCGATGATATATAACAGGATCAAAAAATCACAACACAACATTATAACTTCATGTTTAAGCCTAGGTTATTGTGATAATATTTCTTCTCATACTTGCATGCTGTACATTGTATATCTAACATGTTTAACTATTATTTATAAGAAAAATGACGATACAGGTAAAGAGTAAAAGTTGACTGGTTGCACAACATATAAAATCTTTTATCAAACTTTGGATACATACGGCATACTAATGTTGGTCCCTTATTTGGTTTGCAATTGTTTTATTTATTTATTTGTTTGTTTGTTTGTTTTTTGATCGTAATTGTTGAAATCTTTGTTTAGTGAAAATATTTATAAAGTTAAAAGTGTGACCCGTGCAACGCACGGGTATTGCACTTGTAGTAATTGACAACACTACATATATATATATAAGAACACAAAATCATTTTAATGTTGCAAAAGGTATATGTAACTATAAAAGGTACAGTACATGTAACTTTTTTGAGATTGATGATATTTTACTATACTAGTATCATTTTAAAGTTTACGTACCTCTTGTATGTGCAAAATGAAAATTTAGACAAGTTTATTTACTACCAACGATTCATTCAATTATATACATTTGATTTGAAGAGAAAGATTGAAAAGAACTATTCACTCCATAAAAAAGCTAAAAAGTCTATCGTTTTAAGTCCTACAATTTAATTACTGTACAATTTATAACGATCGTGAAAGACTGAAACTTTAAGTTGTTTACTTATATAACTATATAAGTACACCTTGAAATTTCTCACAGGTCACAATTAACATATAATACCATATATTGATTTTCAAATAATATCAGAACTTAAAAGTATGATATAGGCAGATATACGAGATAGAAACAAAAGCTTACACGTTTGCAGGAGTATGTTGGAACTTGGCAGTGAGAGTCACCTTAACAGGAGTATTCCCGATTGTTGCTACAGCAAATGTGTGCGTTTCTTTATTAAGAGCCATAACAATTGTAGCAGCAGTTGTGGCAAACAATGCAAGAACCCTCAACAACGGCACAACCATCGTCACCTTCCACCTTACAATACTACCACTAGCAATTGCCTTCTCTCCATCTTCTCCAGCCATATTGATCTTTAAGCTAAAAAAGAAGATGATTAGATGAAGATATGTATTACTTGCATGTTGTAGGGATCTATGTATGTATATATATATAAANCGTTTTGACCCATTATTACACATTTTTGTCCGTTTTACACATTTTGTACGTTTTCCACACGTTTTAACAGCAAAAAACGTGTAAAAGCAATGTAAACATGTAAAAACAGACGAGAACGTGTAAAAACGAATGTAAACATGTAAAAATAGACGAGAACGTGTATAAACAGACGAAAATGTGTAAAACCGAACGACAACGTGTAGAAACGGATCAAAATGAATAAAAACGAACGAAAACGTAAAAAAACCATACGTAAACTTGTAAATTCGAACGAAAAATTAAAAAACAGACGAAAACGTGTAAAAACGGACGAAAACATGTAGAAACGGATCAAAACAAATAAAAACGAACGAAAACGTAAAAAACGGACGAAAACTTGTAAATTCGAACGAAAATGTAAAGAAAAGGACTAAAACGTGTAAAAATGGACGAAAACGTGCTAGAACGAATGAAAACGTGTGAAAACAGATCAAAACGTATAAAAGCGGACGAATCAGTATAAAAACATAAGAGAAACCAAATTTAAGTTAATTAAAAACAACCGTTAGTATAAAAGGACTAACTTTGTAAACTTTTGTTGACTAAAAGGACTAACATTGCCACATGATGACTAACGGTATAAAAAGAGTTTCAAGTCAAAATAAATTTTGAAAGTTCGTTGGTATATATGGCAATAAAAAGGTAAAAAGTTCAAGTCGATACATTTTTTAAAGTACGTTGTTATTCCATGGCTTGTAGGGAACACAAACTCTTGGAATGGTTAAAGTGAAGAAATTTGGAACCTTTCCGACACTTGAAGATGGTATTATTACTCTTGCTGTCTTGCTTGAAAGCTACTCGCAATTTCTCTCTTTGAAACTTCGAATGTTCTTGCATATTGCCACTAGTGAAAAAGTGTGTACACTCCGTTAAGAAATTTAAAAATAAGATCATAGTCAATTCAGGCATGAAATTCTCAGATGAAATAAAATGAATTTCTCAATTTAAGTGTTAATGCTACGGTTAAGTACTAGTATTACGAAGTGTAAATCAAACCAAGGAACACATGAACAAGAAATGACACAATCGCAAATTAATACCATATATACCTTCACTAAATTTCGAGTCATATATACCATGTGTTGCTGTACATACATTTATCTTTGTACTTTTCCAGGTTCATCCCTTTATATTCGTGTTAGAGGGACATACTATACTGCATAAAGCCATAAATCAATGTACATGTGAAGTTTTATTCACAAACATACTAATGACGACCATTACGTCATATACCTAACTTCTGGTAAATATCTGCTAGAGCGCGATATAGAGTGGCAGCTGCTGGAGGTCTAGCCAATGAACCAAGCAGAATTTCCGGTGCAGTTATATATTGTTTTCCGTAGAATCGGGAATTTTCATGTGTACGTGTTGTCACAACACTCCCTTCCAATGAACATCCAACAAATGCCCCTGCAATGTAAACAATATCTGCATCAACTAAAACATACCTTTGGACTCGACCCATTTACTTGAAATTGGATTGATTTAGGTTAAGTTCCAGGAGTTGAATGGACCAATCTAAAAAACTTGCCTAAAAATGACGCCACACAGGTTGAAAGACACCCCCTAGGTGTTATGTAAGTGTTCTCAACCTTCTAAACCGATTTATTCAAACAAAGTAGATACTATTTAATAGTGAACTCGTTATAATGATAATTTAATTTATACAATTTTGAAATAAATTTAAAAGGATGGATAACCCAGCCCTATTATACACGTTAAAAAGCACATTGAAAATTACCCATCTTGACATGTTATCCAATCTGCAAAATTCATAACTCCCATCAATATTATCATAGAACTTTTTATACAAGATACTAGCCTTCTAATTACTTTCTTTCTATTTTAAAGAGGAAAGATATGGCGAGTTTGATAATTAGTTAGGTAGTCTCCATAATTTACTCAGTAGAATTTCTACTCACTAAATTCTGGAGACTACCTAACTAATTAATGAGTAAATCCTTTTCTACTGTAGAAAAGGATTTATTGCAAATTTGTCCTATAAAGCCAAAATATACCTGTATTTCTGCTGAATTAAATATACACGAGACACATTTCTTTCATTCGGTATAATACAACTAATAAAGCACATATTTGCAGAAGCACTAGCCTTTCATTAGAATAAATCTCTAGAGCCAGTCAACTCCTTAATGAGCATATATTACATTAGAAGTTTCGTAATAAACATAATATAAAGCTTAAATTAAGATCCTAACACACTGCCAAATATTCATTTGCCAAATGAAAAGTTAAATTTATTTTTGTTCACTTTCTTTTTACTTTATTACTTTAAAAGGTGCAAGATTATTATAATAAGATTGACTTATCATTTTTTATAAGAAAAGGATTGCTATAGAATTTGCATCTTATGTCAATGCTTGAAGCTATGTCATGTTAAGGTTTGGCCAGTTGTACCCTAAGATTGTGTTGTAGTCTTGTAGAATATAGATCATGTTATTTAAACTAAGCTAAAATGCTTTACATTATGTTCTTGAGTTTTTTTGGAGGACATTAAACTCAAGGGAAGAGAAAAGAAGAAAAACGATTACTTTTTCCAAATGCGTTATCGAGTTGGAAGGAAGGGGAAAGGAGGAGGGAAGGCTCATATTCTTGAGTTAGATGAGGGAGGGAAGGGGAATGGAACAAAATCTGTCGTTTTACAATTTTGTCATTATACTCTGTTTTCTAGTATTTTAAGAGTTGATCATAGAAGCCAAAAGACACACTTTTTGTTACGATGGTGGTTATCAAAACAGACATTATCCACAAAGAATTTACAAACCTCCTTCAATATAGGTTTCTAATCCATGTGAAGTGTTGATGATTTCCCGATCCATCAAAAATTCAAAAGATTTTATATGTTTCAAATTATTTCTTCTGCCCATGTGTAGGTTTTAAAGTGCTTTAGGCTGCACCTTCCTTTGTTTCTTAGCTTTGTAACCAGCTTGGTTTTGTTTTTAATTATACGAGGAGCAAAAAATGTACACAAGGAAAATGGGACTTGAAACTGAGATCTAAAAGGAGAAAAATTCTTCCATTTATAAAGGTGTTGTACGTCTAACATCAAAAATACAAGTGAGATGGCAAAATTATTAGGAACATCTTGGAAGAAGGGANATGAAAAGGGTTACGTAATTATATCTGCATTTCCGGTTGAACGTGCAGTTTAGCCTGTTTGACCCATTGGAGGTAAAACATACCCTTGCTATATGGGTTGTTTGGGCAAGCTTATGCTTAAAGGTTTATGTGTGTCAATAAACCTCCAATTCAAGGGATTATTTTTTCCTTCCCAAAAATGATATAAAACTGTTAACATAAGCTTAACCAAACACTTCCAAGGTGCTTAATAGCTTTGCTAAGAAACAATAAGCTATTAAGCACCTAAAATAAGCTTAACCAAACATCCCTTAACAACCCTTTGCCCATTAACAAACATTCAATAGGCTCACCAAAAAACATGCTTCCGACACCCCATAGTTAACATATACACCCGGTATTAACCTAATAACATATTTTTCAAAAAAAGGCTTTCAATAGGACAGTATGATATCACTTAAGTCTCTTAGGATTGAATGTATCATCATATAATTCAATCAGACGATAGTAAGATATCCCCTGAAATTCTTCAAGGTTTCTCAATTGGATTTTTTGCAACAAAATCTGAGTAACCACACTTTCTATAAATCCTTAGGCGTTCTCGCACATTTATTGATAATGGTCACACGACTTCCAAAAGAAACTGTGTTAGCACTATATTTTTCTATTTTTAAGGTAAATGTGATAGCCACTAAGTTTCATCATTAAACGCTTATAGTCAGAAATTTATGTGGAATAAAAGTCTCTACATCATACCTGCAAAAGCCAAAAAAAAATAAAAAATGCATATGTCCGATAGTGCCTTATCTTCATATAGGGGCCTCAATGTCTCCACTAAGTACTCCTTCACAGACACGCCATTATCCGCTCCTTGACCTTCATCTATTGTAACAACTCTCGAATTTTTAAAATTTACCACAACTCCAAACCTCCGTAATTCCAAAAACACTTGTAGTTAGCATTAAGCGCTCATAGTGAGAAATTTGTGTTTAATAGAAGGTTGTACATCATACCTACAAAAGCCAAAAATATGCATATGTTCGATAATGCCTTATATTCATCTTGGGGCCTCAATGTCTCTACCAAGTAGCTACCTTGTAGAACCCAAAATCACATATCTTTACTAAGGGTGCAGGTCTTCCGTCGATCAATGTGTTTTCTAACTTCAAGTCACAGTGACATACTTGCTGCAATGATGAATATGAACAGAGAAAAGGCAGATAATTAATAGCTTTACATGCTTTTAGATAGATAATAATGAATCCAACAAAATTTTATCATACTTAAATGGTTCTCTTACATCTATGGATGACATCTAAATCATACTACTGCATGAGAGTAGTTAACCCCAGATATAAATTGCATAACAAAGATTTAGATGTTGGATAGATAAAATGTTTGAGTAAATGGGAACTTACAAATGGGGAAGCCAACTGTCGCACGAAACCATCAGCTTCAATTATCCTTGTTGAAGCAGCAAGCGAAAGTGATGTTGCTAACACTATTATTGTCGTCCATGTAAGCACACCCTACGCAAAAAAATAAATAAATAAATAAAAAATTGACATATTATATAAGCATGATTTTTACTACAAATTAAATAACATGGTATTAAATTGAACCATATAATTTAATTTTTTCCTATCCATCTTCAAAATCAGTGACTTAAGAAGCCTTTCACGACAATTTTTGCATCTACATGTCTATTCCACCCCTGAAACCAGCACAATGGCACGACTGTCATTGCTATACAATTATTGGATGAGTATAATATTGCGTAAAGTTCCCTCTTTAGATACCACAATTAATATCTGAAATTAGATTTCACTTTTGATTACTATGAAAAAAAAAATATAGCTTAAATAACCTACCTTGCACAAATAATGCAATTTGAAGTTTTCTTAACTGAAACTTCCTTAAATTTCCAAGCAAAACTTCTTCGTGTCATTCAAATAACTAATATCTGAATTTTCATATCACTACATATTTAAATTTCCAAGCACAATCTTTATATCACTACATATTTAAATTAGGGATAAGAACTAATATCTGAATTTTCATGTCATTAAAATATTATGAATTGGGTGCAATAGCCAATAATGTTGCCCAAAACCTACACAAATGCCATAGTGTTAAATAAAAAGTTATAAACTCAATTTACATGTAGATATGTAACCAACTATATTAACAGCCCAAAGCTTCATATGAGCATTGTTGATTGAGAAGATGTAGATATGTAAACTTGTCTTTGAGATTCGAGTAGCACACCTATGACAGTAAGTGGTAGAATAAGTATAGCATCATTTCTTCTCAGCTTACGACTCAGTTCTTCGTTTTGACTTTTTAATGCATTGTTCTCCTGTTATATAAAAACATATATTTTAGCTATGAGTTTCTAACTAAAATGAGATTTTCTGAATCTGAATATTATATCATACCCTTATGTTGGTATAATGATGAATCCTTTGTTGAAGATTTTTCAGGTGTGATAATTTCGTTACTTCACCTTCAAGCTTGATGACCTTCATCTTGTGATTTGGCAATTTCTTTATATGAAAGTGAAAGCAAGTCAACAATAGCAATTAGCAAAAGCAAAACAAAAAGTAAAGTATGGTTACAACCCCGAAAATTTTCATTTTCGGTTGCAAGTAAATAATCTCTTTGGCCTGTACTGCAATCTCTGCAGCAATCATCTCAGACCGCTTTCTTTCAATGTTGTCCATCCAGCTGATAATACAAAATTAAAGGCTTCAGATCCAAGTCCCATCTGTATTACAAATCTATTTCAGACCTACAAACTGTAAAAGTTGAATTTTCATGTCACCATTTCTCTCGATGACAAACTCTTTCAGTTGCTTTAGCTTCATAACCTCCTCATCCTGCGAGAATAAAGAGAATTCATATGTATATATATCATGTTANACCCCATTTGACCCATAAACTTTTCACCTAATTCATCAATTTTGTCCATTTAACGGTTGAGATAAAACTAACATAACCTGAATTGACCCATTCACAAGTAAAAAGGTAAAATTGCGACCTCGTGAAAAAAGTAAGGTCACAAGTCGCAACAACATATTGCCAGGATACATGCAGTATTTATGAATTTTTATCTGTAGTATGAAACAAATTCGAGCACCTTTTTTTGTTAAATGTGTTTCTACACGGATATGGGCAAAGATGAAATGTTCAAAAATAAACGGAGCATTACTAGTATGGCCTGATATCATAGCTTACTTATAGCCAATTTCTAAAGGCAATTCGGGTAGGTGGGTCATTCAAAGGTTGGTTGTTGCTGTGTCAATCTACTAAATTTGGCAAGAAAGAAACATGAGAGTGTTAATGAAGGGATCAGTCGGTTGCTAATCTATGCAAAATCATTTATGAAGTTGTTGAATTAAACCTTCCCAAGTCTCGAGATGAAACCATCAAGGAATGTGGAGGGAACTGGTAGATGATGGCACCTAACTATACCTCAGGTTCAATAGTTATTTATAGTCAGGTTTGTGTTATCTCATGTACAGGGTCTCTTCTAATTCTGTAATTTTTGTTTAGAGCTCCATTAGTCTATGTTGAGTTCTCGAGAACTGTTGCGAAGTATAGGTTTCCATTTTAGGACTCCCCCAAGTATGTACAAAATTCATATACTTTTGAATGATTATTAACGCCCACCTTTACCCAAAAAATTTCTAGTGCCTTCCAAGAGATGTGGTTTTCAGAAAAAGTTAAGGCATGTAGATAAACAAAGTATAAAATGGCGAACCTTTGGTACAGCTGTATGTATAACACGCAGCATAGCCACCAATTCCAGCTCGTACATCAGCTTCTGCAGTTCGTCCAAAAATACCAATGGCTCCACCTAAACCTGCTCCCAATGAGACATGAGCATCACTGCTGAAGATCTTGACAGCTTCTTCTGATCTCAAAACAATGATTAGATCTGCAAATTCACCACCAGCCTGCAAACACAACATAATGAATCATGTAACAAGTACGAACAACCACAATATATCACCAACGGAAATCTATATATTAATATTTGATTTAGAAGAACTTATATAGAGAGAAATGATCAGATAAAATATAAGTTCGTTACCTGAGCACCCCATCCGACACCAATAGAAGATATGGCAGACGGCGGAGACCATGAGCCATCTTCTTTACGAGCAATCACCAATCCAGTTCCAATTTTGTAGGTGACCATCATTCCAACCTTCACGATAGTAACAACCGCAAGCCCCTTAGCATGCCTTAAGATGGCCTCAGGAATCGACTTCTCGGGTCTCAAAGAACCAACCTGTAACATTGTGTCAGATCAATGAACTCAACAAAATGTCAACAAATTTATAAACAGGTATTACCTTGCTATATCCTTGAATTATGTTTGTGGCTTTGTATATCTCATGCTCCATCGATTGCCCCCAAGGGAAATTCAACCACGATCTTAAGGTACTTAAATCTGTAAGATCATGAGTTGGCAATTGTGAAGCACGGCTAACATGATCCCTCAAGTACGGCTGGACAGCCTCAAGACGCACAAAACACACATCACACACTCGTTCTGTATCAGAAGCTCGGAACTTTGCTGGCAGCAAGCTTCTTCCTTTACTACACTCGCTGCAGAAAATCCCTCCACAAAAGCGACAGTGATGCCTGGTGCACATGATGGGGTGAAACCTCACGTTACACAGCATACACGCAGCAGCAGAACTATCGGGCAACCATTTAGGAGGTTCAGTTTCGAGAAGTTCCTGGATGTTACCAAAATTGGCATCGGTTAGAGTTTGAGCCATTTCTTTCCAAGCTTGGTCAATCACGTGACGAGATATCAACGCAAGGTTATCACCGGAGGACAAAGAGGTGACTTTCCCACGAGCGGCTAGTAACATTTCAACAAACACATCCCACATGGTAATCTCCTTGTCTTTCTCTAAAAAGTGGTTCCATCCCGTGTCTTCGTCAGGAAAGATTCCACCAACGGAGGAGGAGAAACCTCGGGACCATTCATGATGTTGAGTTTCGGACATAGGAGGAACTGAAACAGGTATCCATACTCCGGTTTCCTCGGAAAGTGGTGGATCATAAAAGAAATACTTCCCTAGTAACTTTTTAGTTTTTGGTGATCCCGTATCCATGTCCTCAACATTGGCAGGCCCACATTCTTCACAACCAGACTCAATTTCACGCCTCTGTGTGCATATAATAATAAGTTTATATATATTCAACTTTTAATTTAATAGTAGCTACAAATTTAAATTAAAAAATGAAATAAGATAAATAAAATAAACAAAAGAAAAAAATTGAAGGATAAAAAGATTGTTACCCATGTGATAAGAAGAAGGAAGTTGACGAAGGGTTGATGATCGGGTTGTCTGTTATTGAAGAATTGAGTGTCTCCGCTTCACTTTTGGACATCTTCATTTAATTAATCTAAACCCTAGATGATGAAAACAAGGATTTTATTTAGCGAAGAGGTCTCGTAGGCTTTACGGTCGGACAATCATCATCTTCTCTCTCTTTTTATCGCGGTCTGGACCCAGTGACCCCCGGGCATAGCAAGCGGGATTATAGCGACAGATAGTTATTGGATTACAAGAAAAACACCTATAGTATATCACGATACAATACATAAAAAGTTTGAAGATTTGAGAACTTAAACATAAATGTTTTGAACGCTGGTTCGACCCGGATGTTCAACCGGTTAACCGTTCCGTCCGAAAAACATGGGTCGATTAAAACCCGGGTTACACACTTGCTAGGTTGGTCGACTAACGGGTGAATGAAACCATCAACCGCGCCGGTTGGAAGCGTCCCGGCTCAAAACCCGTTTGTATGTACTAATAGTTGCCTGCGTTGACAATAATATGTTTCCTCACACATTTCCTTTGTTAGTTTCTCTCTCTCTGGCACGCGGTTGGGCAGTTTTTCCTTCGGCCACCCGTTGACGACTTTAAACCACCGAGAATAGATCGTCGATGAGGGCCTGAGTCCAGCCCAGGTGTGTCATCGCTTTACAACCGGTCCCTCTGGTGTCTTTCTCGGCAGGGTCTTTTATTGGTCACGGCCGAACCGGGCGGTGGCGACGCCACCGGTTCCCGGGGTTGAACCGTTGTCCCGTGCCATTTCAAAAACTACTATGGTACCGTCAAACTGTTAGTGTATGAAGCTTTGTGTGTTTTATCTTAATTTGTATAATGGTATAATAACATTACCCTTACACGTTTCAGGTGTTAAAAATTAACATTGACCAATGTGGGTGGTTACATTATTTCACTATGGTGATTAGCTATGTAGCTTATTTAAATTGTACAGTTAGGAAATTTTATTGACTTTTAGTAAGTTGGTTTAATTTTCTATTAATTTGGTAATATTTTTTTGTTGCTCACAATGTGAGATAAATCCCATCTGTACTTTTACAGTACATGGTGTTTAATAGATGAGTATTACAGTACATTATTTTCTCTCTCATATGACCAAGTGTTGACAAACTCCAACTTTCACTTTGAACTGTTTTCCCTTTATAAGTATATAATATTCTATTTTTTGTTTTTCTTTCTCGTTTTTTTGGTCAAAGTTAAAAATTCAATATACTCCCTCCATCGTACGGGTGTTTATAGGGTTTTTTCATTTATTCACTTCGGTAATTTCAGAAAAAAAATAAATAAATAAATAAATAAAAAATAATAATCTATGCCCAATCAAAAGTCAAACAGAACCGAATAGAATTCAGCAGAACCGGAAATTCAAATTTGAATTCTGTTCAGTTTTCGGATTAACTCGAATAACCCGAATTACGCCATTATATTTTCGTTTTAAATTTTAGTTATATAGATGTTTGGCAAATAAAAATTATTTCAAGCATAAAAGGTGCTTTTTTATATCAAATTAAAATTTTAATGGTCTTTTTTATGTATAAATATATAAAAAAGTATATATATTTATGTAAATTCGGTTTTAGGTTCAGATAGCCAAAACTATATTCAGACCGAAACCGAATTTTTAGTTCGGTTCGGTTATAAGTTCGGTTCGGATTTTTCAGTTCTGTTCAGTTTCAATTTATTCGGTTATTAACTATACACACCCCTTAAAAGTGATGGCCCTCAAAATACACCAAATTCGCGTATTTGGTCATAAATTCTCAAATATCACAAGTTTAGTCCTAAACTTTTTCATCAATTGTGCATTTTGTCATTTTTGGCGATGCTCATTACTTTTTCTGGTTAGTCAACACACGTGAGTAAAGTGATGAGTATTTTGGTAATTGCCTAATTTCTCCACTTGGCTACGCTATTTCGTGTCAGACTTTCTCTTACATAAGGGAACACTTCCCGTTACAAGTCCCCAACAAGTTTCCTCCATTCCTGATGAGGCGAAAAGTGTTACGCTTTTAGGGGATCATTTAACCCCTAAATCGTTATTTTATGATCAAATATTGCCTTAAATCGTTCCTTTTGTCATTTTAGGTACTTTCAGGAGGAATTCTGGAAAACATTGCATTTTGGACGTTTTTGGAGCATAAAAGTGAAGAAAACGACAAAGTCTCAAAAGATGAAGATTTACAACCTGACGGCGTCAGAAGTCACAAGGTGACGCCGTCAGAAAGCCTTGACAAAAGAGTGGAAACCAATTATCAAATGACGGGCCAGAGAAAATTTGGGATTTAACACCTGACGCCGTCAGGTGTTAGGAAATGTAGGCCGTCAGGAGTAAAGTTAAAGAGTGACGGCCCAGAAGGTTTTATAAGGTGACGGCGTCAGAAGTGGATCTAGGCCATCCGAGAAACCTAATGGCGGCGAGCTGACGGCGTCAGCCCTTATAACCTGACGCCGTCAGAGTGTAAAATCTATATATAGTTTTCTAATTTTCATTCATTAGTGTGGAACTTTGTGGAGAACTTTTAGGGCAAACCCTAAAGACGAATTTTCTGTACTTTTTAGGGTTTCCAACCCTTGGAACCCTCATGCTTAATTAAAGATAAGTCTTCACTTTAATTCAATCAATATGTCTATGTGTTGGTTGATTATCTCTTTTGCTTGTCTTTTAATTAACATGTGTAGCTAAATTCTCTAGTGTTTGCTTAGATCTAATGAAACCTAACTATTAATTATTGGTTGATTGGTGTGTGTTGTTGTTTGTTGGGATGATTGTTCCATCAATGTTAGGCTCAAGAAAACTGGCCAACCTCCTTTATGGTAACGTGCTTGAACGTCTTGGGAAACATGTAGCCAAGGCATACTAGGCTATTAAGGTAGTATTTAACGCATGAGCCACTGTTTACAACCCCTATGGTTGTGCCGTGCATGGCATAGGGCGAGATAAGAGCTCATAGAATTGGAGAGATATGTATGCCACTCCATGAGTTATTAGGAATACACCCTTCATCCACACAAGTAACACACATATCAATTAACCGGTAAAAGATAGTTAGGGAGTAATGAAATCTAAGTAAACACAATTTTCTCCATATTGTTTTCACAACCACAATAGTTTAGATATTTATTTTATTTTAATTTGCATAAGTAGTAAACTTGGGTTAGTTGACTAGCAACTAATTCCGCCCTTCCTCTAAAAACCGAGATTTTAATTGCTTTCAAAAAAATATAAAAATACAAAAAGAATCTTCCTTCCACCCTTAGACCTATTAGAGTAGCTTTTCTATCCTAACGAACACTATTCCCTGTGAGAGAACGATCAATCCCCCGTACTTACCACTATCCTATACTACATCGGTCAGGTACACTGCCTGGTGGGGTTGTAAGCCTCTTGAGATCCCTCGAGAGGTAAAACCTGTTGTAAGGTCACAAAACCACGCATCAAGTTTTTGGCGCCGCTGCCGGGGAATAGTTATTGTTTAGGTAGAATTTTTATTTCTTTAGGTCTACTCACTAGATTCCTTTCTAGTGAGATTTTTATTTTCTTTTTCTAGGATTTTCTTTAGTCTATCTTTTTCTTCGTGTTTTTGTTCGTAATCTTTACCATCCGCCATCATGGAAGGTGGTAACATCCTTGATCCCAACAACCTAATTCAACCAAACCACCCACCACAACCAAACCAACCTCCTAGACCCCGCACCTTAGGAGAGTATTCCCGACCTAGCCACCTTGGCTATCGAAACACCATTGAGCTCACTCAAGGAGCCAATGTCACTCCCTTGCGATCCGACACCATCCGGTTGGTGCAAAGCGGATGCGCATTCCATGGACTTCGTTCCGAAGATCCAAACCAACATCTCAAGGATTTCCTCAAAATCGTAGATTCCATAGACCTTGATGTTGCAACTCGAGAGACGACCCGATTGCGTCTCTTCCAATTCTCTCTACGGGACCAAGCTAGTCAATGGCTTGAGCGACTTCCCGCAGGATCCATCACCTCTTGGGACGATCTCACAACTCGTTTCCTTGCTCAATTTTTCCCACCGGGGAGAACTACCAAGCTAAGGAATGATATCTTGGCGTTCCAACAACGCCAAGGCGAAACCCTCTACGAGGCATGGACTCGATTCAAGGACTTACTCCAAAAAGTCCCTCATCATGGCATAGACCTTTGGCTCCAAGTCCAAATCTTCTATGACCACATCAATCTCCACACGAGGCAAACCATTGACCAAGCGGCCGGTGGCAAGCTACGTGATCTAAGTGCGGAACAATCATGGGATCTCCTAGAAGATCTTGCTCTATATGACAACGAAAGTTGGAATGATCCCCGTGATTTGAATAAAACGGTCAAGGCAATATCTTTGCCTTCGAATAATTCAAGCACTTCCGACCGTAGGATCATAGAACTTGAAGACCAAGTCAAGTTTCTCATGAAATCCTACGAAGCTCCTAAACCTTCAAGCCAAGTGAACAAAATCACTTCTTCGTGCGAATTATGTAGTGGTCCCCACGACACTCGTGATTGCATGGAACTCCCCGAACAAGCTTTTGCGGACTACGCATCCACGCGTACCGACGGAGCGGGAGACAAGTGGTACACTTTCAAACCCGAGCCAAACCCTTACGGAGATTCATACAACCCCTCATGGAAAAATCACCCCAACCTTAGGTGGAAGTCAAACCAAAACGCGCCCCAAAACAATTCTTCCAACCCACCTAATCGGTTTCAACCCAACGGTCCTTCCTCAAACCGTACCTTCAACAACAATCCTTCCAACAACTATGGTAGTACCAACAACTTCGAAGGGTTGATGTCCAACTTTATGGCATCTCAAGAAGCTCGTATAGCTAAATTCACATCCGAATTCAATCAACAACAAGTAGAGATGACCAATAAGATTGACAACTTGTTGAAGGCCCTCAACAACCAAGTGCTATCACCCCCACATAAGGACGCTAGGAACACCAATAGCGGACCCCAAATCAAAGACCCCTCTTCATCCAAACATGTCCACTTCGTCAACGTTGTTACCATTAGACCAATTGATAGGAGTGAGGATGATAGTGAATCAAAGGATGAGAATAAGGGAGTAGAGGATGATAGGAAAGCTAAGATTAGCGAAATAGAAGAAGTAGGAGAAGAGGACTACTTCAATAGGTTACCAACTAGGGAAGAGCGAGCATATCATAAGAATCTATTCGATGACTCCGAGACCCCATACTTCCTAGGTAACCCGATTATCAAAGTGGGCGATCCTTCTAATCTCAACATACCATGCAACATCGGACATTTGCATATATGGAAAGCTTACATCGACCCTAGATCGCCCATAAACATCATGACTAGAGCCCAATACAATTTGATAATGAAAAACCAACTTAGGTATAGGGTGCTCCCCGATAAGGGATGGATTAGTAACTTCACGGGGAGAGTTAAGGGATTACCGGTTTATGTAGGAAACTTTACCTATGTCACCGACTTTGTGATTGTAGAAGATATCCGCCCAATAGTCGACGCAAGTGTAACCCAAGTAGTTTTAGGCAAGCCATTTATCGAGGTCTCTAGAATGACTCATGAACCTTCCTTAGGAATAGTTAAATTTAAGGATGAGACCGACGAAGTGAACTACCAAATGCCATATAAGATAGAGCAATTCCAACACTTGTCCAATGTTGAAAAGGAGCTCAAACAAGCGGTTTACTATAGGAACGATGAGGATAGACGTAGGGGAGTAGACTATGTCATGGGAAGAATATTCGGTTTCTATAAGGATTGTTTGAAATTAGGACCGGAATACAAAACCGGAAAAGAGGATGACTTAGGAACCGTGACCAACGACGAAGTCACGTAATGTACGGTGACTTTGAGTCTAGCTACAAGACTCGTTAATAAAGAAAAGCGCTTCTTGGGAGGCAACCCATGTTTTGTGTTTTTTTGTTTGTTTATTTGATTTTATTTGTTTCCGTATGTAAGTTATATTTCTTGTTATTGATTCATGCTTCAAACTAAATTGTGAAAATGCTTTATTTTGTTTTTAACTTCGTCTTAACTACATATAAAGGTATTTTGCAAAAGCTAAGTGTAAGGGAAATCTAAATCGGTTTATAAAGAACGAATGAACATGAATCATAACAATGAAATTAACATACATATTAGTACTTGTTTGAGTCAAATGCTTGTATCGAGTCATAATGAATTTTTGCAGGAATTCCAGGAAGTAAGATCTAGTTTTTCCAGAATTTTTCCCGGAAACTTAACATGAGAATTCTGTCAGATCATTCTGACGGCGTCAGGTTAAAATTTTCTGCAATTTTTGAAAGTTTTGTATTTTTCCGGAAAACTAAAAAGTTTTGTCAATTCTTTAACTTATAATCTCCAGGAATTCTGCAATATATTCATTCCACAAGCATTATATCTTATTATATAGATTTTACCGCCGATTTTACGCGAGGTTGGCCTTTATCTTTTTCAGGTTAACAGGTTATTTTGGACAAGAAGACGTTTATTATTTCGGAAGGGAAGCTTTGAACGTTCGTCTTTCTTGGAAGAAGATCTAACCATGTTACTTCACTATCCACAACAAACGATTCAGGGGAGTATTTGATTTCATTCTTTCATTTTATTTTACTTTTACGTCTTTTATGTGAACATTGGGGACAATGTTCGGTTTAAGTGTAAGGGGGTAAATGAAAGCACCGTTGAGAATACACCTATGCTTGAATGCTTGATGTTTTGCTTTGTTTGATAGCAAATTTGTAATAAAACCAAGAGAAATGTTTGTTAGGGCAATTTTAGCGCCAATTTAAAATTTTTTACAACATTTAGAAGTGAAACCTTGATCTTAATGAGCGTCTCATGGATAGGAAATTGTATGACTAGCACAAAACCGTACCACTAAAAAAAATTTTCCACCCCAAATATGTGAGGTTCGCCCCTATAATTGGTAGGAAAAGCATCCATCTTTGATGCTATGATGTGAGTAACGGTAGCATTTAGATTCTAGAACTTGCGTTAGGACCATCTCAAATCCACAAGTGAGACTACATTCGTGTAGTTAAGATTTACTACATGATAAGAGGCATTAGGATTAACCCATTGTTTTACACCCGTGCTTTTGTTATAATTACATTGACTACATTGGTCAAGTAATTCTCCCACACCCTTTGCGTTGTATCCACTTTTGGTACACGATACCCCTAGTACACCCCTCCGAGCCTATCCTTTCTATTGTTGACCATACTTTTTGTTTTGCTTTTGCTAATTGCTATTGTTGACTTGCTTCATCTTTGTATTTCTCTTTTGTTATAATTACATTGACTACCTTCATCTTCTCTCTCTCTTTTTATCTATTTCTATTTTTTGTATTTCTCTTTTTTTTTTGGTTAAAGTTAAAAGGTCAACATACTTCCTCCTTCGTACGGGTTTTTATAGGGTTATTTGATTTATTCACTTCGGTAATTTCAATTAAAAAAATTTCTAGGTCAAATCAAAAGTCAAATAAAACCGAACTGGAATTCAAGATAATCGAAAATTCAAATTTGAATTCGGTTCAGTTTTCGAGTCGACTCGAATAACCCGAATTACACCATTATATTTTCTTTTTAAAATTTAATTATATAGATTTTTGGCAATTAAAAATTATTTCAAACACATAAACTGCTTCATATCAGACTAAAAGTTTAATGGTCTTCTTTATATATATAAATATATAAAAAAGTATGCATATTTATGTAAATTCGGTTTTCGGTTCAGATAGCCAAACGTATATCCAGACCGAAAACCGAATTTTTAGTTTGGTTCAGTTTAGATAAATTCGGTTCAGTTATAAGTTCAGTTCGGTTCGGTTTCAGTTTATTCGGTTATTAACCAAACAATACACACCCCTAATTACAGTGTTGGCCCTCAAAATACACCAATTCACGTATTTCGTCATAAATTCTCAAAAATTCACAAGTTTAGTCCTAAACTTTTTCATTAATTATGCAATTTGTAATTTTTGGCGATGCTCGTTACTATTTCTGGTTAGTCAACACACGTGAGTAAAGTGATGAGTATTTTGGTAATTGCCCAATTTCTCCACTTGTCTACACTATTTCATATCAGACTTTCTCTTACATAAGGGAACTCTTCCCATTACAAGTCCCCAACAAGTTTCCCTCCGTTCCACACTTTTTCTCAAACTACCGTCCATAAGTCACTATTCATCTTATTGAAATTGAAAAAATGGTTGTATCTTCAATCTGTCATCCGAACATCATGGACTAATAGGAATCCGGGGCGCATATCTATGCTTGCCCAACCTACGTAAGTTTTAGTTTTTTTATCAAAACAAAATAATGTTACATTTTACTAGTTTCATCTCTTCTTTTATTTACATATCACTTTATCAGAATTCAAGTTGCGGTTTCCTAGGGTGGGTAGATCCCCTTCTTGTCCTAGATATGTGGATATCATCCCTGGATTGCTTAGGAATGGGGATACTTTGGAAGATGTCATTGCGTTAGAGGAAGAAATGGCAGACTATGAGTAGGACAAGGCAAACAATGAGGAGATGCGCGCAAAGGAGGAACAATAAAGGGCAAACATGGAGGAGATGCGAGTAAAAAATATGATGAACTACTTGATCATGAGCTGGGTTTTCCTATTTTCTTATTTGTGCATGAACAATTGACCTGTTGGGTTTGGTCAATGTAGGTTGGTTTTTGGGGTTTGTTGGTTGTTTAATGTTTAGTTAGGTGTTTATATGACAATAGTTTTGTTAATTGATGTAATTATATGTAGTTGGTTATTCTAACCATATGGTTTGACCAACAATGGTTCAAGTTTCTTGATTATCTATTTGATCGTGTATTAAGTTTATTAAGCTATGATCATGATTTGTTACAGATTAAGTTTTATATATATGATCTAATGTTAATGGATTGCTTGAGCTTATGATAACAATATGGTTTGGTAAATGATATAGTTTAGTTAAAAAAGGTATTCATTGCAAACTTGGAAGATGTTGTTTGCACAAATAGAGTAAAAGAACCAATGATGATGACAAACAATTTTCCCTTCCAACACATATGTCCTACAAAATAGTTACCATTTACTTGCGGTCCACAATTTATCTGAGTTGGGAATGTTTTGGGTATAAACTAGTCATTACAACGCTGGCCCCCAATAAGTTTGTTTGACTTAAATAAGTCGAACTAATGTTGAAGTTCAGTGGACAAGTGTTTTAGTTACTGATCGGCTGCAAATATATTAGAAGCCACTTAGAATCGCTAACGATTAACGGTTTGAAATAATATTAATATTTGAATAAAAGATGAAGTGGGTTTTTTTAATTGTTGGGTAATTAAATCCTGCCTCCATTAGATCAAGATAAAGACTAGATAGGTGAAGGATTGATCCGTTGCGTAAAAAAAAAAAGGTTGGTATGTAAATGATCTTTAGTCTTATTGCAGAACCTTATATTTTACAACATTCGCGTGGTGACTCTTCTACGATACAAATCTAAGGTAGAGTGCCGATTGAAGAACAAGATTAAATTTCGATACTCTATTTTTTACTTGGTTGTCTTTTATTAGTCTAGTCAACTAAATGTTTCGGTTATTTTATCATTTATCTCT
>LBNU01026849.1:0-11099 GCA_014162995.1 Artemisia annua | reverse complement strand
AAGTTGTTATCTTTAGCTTTTTAATCTTTATTTTGAGTCTTAAAATGATTTTTAGTTACAAGCCCTAGAAATATGTTTTGCTTATTTTGATTAGTTGTGTTTTCTATAGCTTATTTTGAGTATTGGTCTTGCTTAATATTGAGTTTAAATAAGTTGTCATTAAGTTTTTATAAAAATTTTACGTAAAAAAATGTTTCCAGTACGTCATTTAGGGTTTAGTAGCGAGTTTGGTTATTAGGGTTTAATAGCGAGTATGCTATTTGTTTTTGATAGCGAGTTTGGTCTTGGCTATCTAGCGAGTATGGTTCTTACTTTGTCCCTAGCGAGTATGGTCTCCATAGTGCATAGCGAGTTTGATTTCAAAGTATGTAGCGAGTAAGGTTTTCACAAGTAGCTTAGCGAGTTTGATTTATTTGGTCATAGCGAGTTTCTTTTTCATTTTCAAGGGTCTAGCGAGTTTGTGTTTCCTTTAGTGTCTAGCGAGTTTCTTTTTTTCCATTTAGCATAGCGAGTTTGTTTCCCTAGGTCTAGCGAGTTTAGGTTTTTCACAACCCTAGCTAGTTTACTTTTTCATATAGATAGCGAGTTTGGTTTTGCATGATTGGTAGCGAGTTTGGTATCACATAGTATAGCGAGTTTCATTATTATTTTGTCTTAGCGAGTTTAGGTTTTTATTTTCTTTAAGTTTTCGAGTCTTAGTCTTTTATTGTCGTGTCTTGTTTATTTCTAAAGCCGAGTTAGGCTTATTGGCACTCCATCGTTCATCGAGTGGAGTTTACTTTTATTTATTTCATACCGTTACTCTGTCCAATTTTCTTTTAAACCTTTTAACTTAGTTTAATTTTTTTTCGTTAATTAAATACAAAACAACAAAAACATTTTCTTTATTTCTTTCTTAGTTTAAACTTTTCTTTCTTTTTCGCTTCACTTAGTCTCATGTTTTCTCTCATAGTTAAACTTATTTCCTTACTTATCGTTCTTTATTTCATTTAAACTTTATGCAAACCTTTCTTAGTTTAACTAAAACAAATTCAACTCTTTTCAACCCATTCATCTCACATAACTCACGACTTGAGTGACTAGATCAATTTCAACGCTCGTTGGGACAACGATCCGTGGTTTACAAGCTTCACCACTTAGTCTACTGCAATCAGTTTTTGGCGCCGCTGCCGGGGAGCGGTTGATTAAGATTAAGTCATTCGTCGTTCGAGACTTGTGTTTTGAAGAACCTTCTTTTAGAAGTTAACGCTTTTCTTAAACGTAAAAACAACTAAAAATTATAAAACCTATAAAAGCCAAAAATATTTTATCTTTTCTTTTAAAAAAAAACTTATAAAAACCAAAAAGATTTTCCTTTTTCCTTTCTTTTACACTTTGTTTTGTTTTGATTTATATGATCACTCGTTCCAAGTCTAACTTGAACGAGTTTTCTTATCTTGAAGTGCCTACTAATCGGAGCCGTCGTAGACGAAAGCAAAGGAGCGTACCCGAGTTACGTGATCCTCAAGATTTCATCACCGAGATGAATAACAACAACAACAACGGTGCACAAAACAATGGTGAACACCCGCCGGTGGGTGGTAACCAACCTCTTCATGATCCTCGTCCCATCGAAGATCAACTTCAAACGCCTTTCCAAGGTGTGAAACGAGCTATTGTGATTCCCGATATTCAAGGAAATAATTTCGAAATCAATCACGGCGTAATCAATCTTATTGCGGGTATGGCCTTTCATGGTTTTGACCACGAAGATCCTCATGCTCACATTCGAAACTTAACCGATATTGCTGAAACCATAAGGTTCAATCATGATGTTGTCAAAATGAAACTGTTTTCTTTTTCTCTCAAAGGAGCTGCTCGTGCTTGGCTAGACAAAGAACCCCCCAATTCGATTCATACTTGGGATGATTTGGCTAGCAAGTTCCTTAACAAATTCTGTCCACCATCAAAAACCTCAAATCTTCGTTCTCAGATCCTTCGTTTTCAACAAGCTTTCGATGAATCATTCAACGAAGCTTGGGATCGATTCAAAGAGTTACTCGAAAAGTGTCCTAATCACGGGTTTTCTGAAATGCATCAAATCGATACCTTCTATAATGGTTTGAATCCCGTCGATCAAGATTCACTCAATTCTGCTGCAGGTGGTAATTTGTTATCTCGAAACGCCCAAGATGTGTTCACCATCATCGAGAACAAGGCAAGAGTGAGAACTTCACGAAACAAAACGCAAGCATCAAGTGCTAGTACCAAACACAACGAGGAATTCATGGCAAGAACCCAACAAAATGCTGATGCCATTGCTACTCTTACAAAGCAAATTGGGATTTTGATCCAACAAAAAGAACAACCTTCTCAAAACATCAATGCAGTTAACCCAAGTTGCGAAACTTGTGGTGGTCCCCATTCATACTTCGAATGTCCAACAACCAATTCTTTCACCCAAGAGAATGTGTATGCAGCAAATATGGTTGGTAACACGTACCAAACCCAAGGAGACCGCAATCTTCTCAGCTACCGTTCAAATAACTTTCTTGGAACACCACCAGGTTTTACAAACCCGACTTCAAACCAATACGTGCCAAACCGTAGTAATCAAGTCAATCAAAGTCGTGCAACACAAGGTTTTCAAAATCAAACTCAAGGTTTTTACCAAAACAAGAATTTTCAAAGTAATCAGGGAAATCTTGGTAACCAAGGTGCTAATTATGGAAATATTAATCAAGGAAATCATAATTTTCAAAATCAAAGTCAAGGTTTTAACAACAATGCCCGTGGGCAAACTTTTAACCAGAATCAAGGTGTTGTGCAAAATCAATCAAACACGGATGAGTTGTTAGCAGAATTACTTCGTCAAAATCAAAACAACCAAACCATTTTGCAAAGTCAGCAGACACAAATTAAGAAACAGGAGGAAATGAATCATATGTTGGTTAATCAAATGGCTGAATTAAACAAGCGAGTTAGTTTGCACAAATAGAGTAAAAGAACCAATGATGATGACAAACAATTTTCCCCTTCCAACATATGTCCTACAAAATAGTACCTTTCTTGGGTCCACAAGTTATCTGGTTGGAATGTTTTTGGGTATAAACATCATACACGCTTGGCCCCCAATAAGTTTGTTTGACTAAATAAGTCGAACTATGTTGAAGTTCAGTGGACAATGTTTAGTTACTGATGGTGCAAATATATTAGAAGCCACTTAGAATCGCTAACGATTAACGGTTTGAAAAATATTAATATTTGAATAAAAGGATGAAAGTGGGTTTTTTAATTGTTGGGATTAATCTCATCCATTAGATCAAATAAAGATAGATGGTGAAGATTGATCCCTTGGTTAAAAAAAAAAGTTGGTATGTAAATGATCTTTAGTCTTATTGCAGGAACTTATATTGTACAAATTGGTGGTGACTCTTCTACGATACAAATCTAAGTTAGAGTGCCGATTGAAGAACAAGATTAAATTTTGATACTTATTTTTTACTTGCTTGTCTTTTTAGTATAGTCAACCTAAATGTTTGGTTATTTTCATCATTTAAAAGTTTAAACATCGGACGTTTTATTTTGAATTTTATTTAGATATTCGACTTTAAGGTTTTGTCCGTTATCTACGCAATAACAAGGTGTTTGGTTTAGGAATTATTTTTGTAATTCGGTGTTTTTTAAGTTAGCTCATTTTAACCCGAGCCTGTTTTAACCAGTGCTCATTTGATCCGAATTACAAGTTTTCCCTTTTTGACCAATTTTCCGTGCCCGCTCGGCCCGCTCATTTTGCCACCTCTCTTGCTTTATGTTACGAATATAGTAATTCTGTAATACATGATCACTTTCAAAAGGCACACCCAAACATCATCTAAATGGCATAAAAGTAGACAATAAATATCTAATAATCAAAGTTAGTTATCACTCGTATAATTAATTTTAAAGACCATACAACTGATCTAACACGCAATTCTTAACAAATTTTAGTTGTGGACGTAACAAAAACACATGCCCAAAACAGTTAAAAAAAAAGCACAATAAACACAAATTTATCATAAATCACAGTACTTTCCCATGTAACTTAACACAAATCTAGTCGAACCACATCAATTAAAGCACACCACGACTTAATTACCAAAAAAGCAAAACACTAAGTTAATACACTAATCAAGAAGTGATAGATTAAAATACTTTGAATTCACTAACCGAAAAACATACCTTCGATTAATCAGAATGAGCAATGTTGATTAAAGAATTTTTAACGGCGGTAGTTATTTATTTATTTATTTTGAATGAATTTGGCTGCTGTTCAGATGACCATGATACGAGTTTCCACACCGATTGGCAGCTGACACTTTTTGCATGCATCGTGTGTATGATGATTAGAGATCCTAACTCACACAGGAACAGTGATATTAGTGCCCAGGTCATTTAAGGCGATAACCCATGTCATTTCTGTAATATAACACCTGTATTGAATAATTATCATTGACTACCATTGGTCAATGTAATTCTCCCACACCTTTGCGATGTACCCATTTTTGGTACACGATACCCCTATAACCCTCCCAGAGCCTATCCTTTCCTTCTGACTTTAAGCATCATACTAAATGGAAGAATTTGTTTACAATCCACCCCAAATGTGCAACCCAATCGCCTTAGCCTACCTTGTATGCACTCATTTTTTGTGCTAATTATTGGTTATTTTTAAACCCTTGTCAATTATCAATTGGTTACATTGTTCTAAGATCCGAGTCATATCTTGGTAACATATTGTATTTTAGATGATTGGGACTCATGGGTAATAGTACTAGTGTTATGGAGTAATGGGGAAGAACATCATTTATTACCCCCCATATGTCAAAACGTTTTTAAAAAGTACTCCAAGGTGTTTTGATGATTTCATACGAGTCGTAGCATAGTAAATGTCACATGTTAAAAGTTTCAAGTGTAAGGGGAAAGTTAATCCCCATTGATGTATTATTGGATGGTAGGGTAAAAGGTATGCAAAAAAAAAAAATTATATATATATATATAATACTGGGGATTATTGTCATTGTGTGTTTTGTCAGTGTGGTTTTGTTTTATGCAGATAATGTATTATGCTGATGATTTTGTTTTCTGCTGATTTCCTTGTTTCTGCTGATAAATGTTACTACTGAGGTGTGACTGCATCCGTGAGAATTGAACTCATTCAGTGGAATTGAAATAATTAAGTTTAACTCATAGAGAAACAAACATCAAAAGTACAGTATAAGTAGGAAATGTAATAATTACATTATAAATGCGTCAGAATTGACATATTAAAAGATGGTGAAATACTAACAGACCTGATAACTCAACTTGAATCATGACTCTATAAACCCTGACACGTACCCACCTTTCTTTCCCTTTGCCCTTCCCATCCATTCATCGTAAGAGATCTTGAATCCAATACAACCCCCCAGTTATGGATGTTTGGAGAGTTTTCTGCTGAGTCTGTTGAGTTAGAGCTTGACTTTGGGTTCATCCTCATTCATGAGAAGTACAAAGGACAAGTTGATAGAGGCTCCTAGAAGGTGTTGGAGACGGAACCAAGGATTGGAGTCTTCAGAAGATTCGCATGACATGGCCAGATTGAAACCTTGCATTTGAATGTTCCAACATCATTCATCTTCTTCTTAGATGGCCTTTTGTTAATGATGGATTCTTCCTTTGGGAATTCATCTTGTGCTCCTTATTTGGTGATCAATTTGGATTGCGAGACATCCAGACGAGTGAAGAGTTTCAGAGTAACAATTTATCGGATCTATATCATGAGCTCATCGCGCTTTACTCTATATCTTGTTTATATTTCTAAGTAAATGTTGGGTAGTATTTTATATCATTTCATTTATGTTGTATATGTCGTATAGTTGGTATCTGTAAGATTTGAGTTCATAGTAGGTCTAGGCCTAGTGCCAACACAGCTCTGCTAGTCCAGTTATAAATGTATGCAGTATACTCGATAGCGGACACGACATTAGAATTACTCCGCTAATACACAGACCATCCTATGTCTCAACAGCTATATCCATTATCCAACCTAATACAGTGTCACATATATTTATCTCATCATCCCATAGAGATCCATTTCTGCGTCGAGATTTCGATGTTCCTCCCTTATCTGTAGAAGTCCCTACTTTGTGATTTAGTTATTACGGATTGCTATACAGTTCTCTAGCTGATGATACTTACACGCCTAAGTGGAGAAGTTTCCGATTCCCTCTGCTCTCAAAAGGCTTACATAGGTTTATTAACATCAGTAACATTTTCTCATTAGTACTACTGACCAATACGTGAATGAAATTGATACAGAGTAGACAGAAAATAGACTACAAATAGTTACATTCCATCAATTCACTTATCCAATTATATTTACTTTTGGAGGGAATTATCAAACAATACGCAAGACATCTAAAACTTACATCCATAGAGCCAATCGTAAGAACACAAACACCCACACACCACACACTCATGAGACCCTTATGCATCAGACAGCTACTATCTTCCCCTATTTCCTTTCTCGTGTCTCCCTTACATCATTGAGTAAAGTGGAACGGCTAATTATTGTAATTACTTTTAGTGGTTCGCATTATAATGACCTCTAACTTGTAATTTTAATTTGGAATATCACATACGCGACCCATGCCTCGTCAGCCCTATCAACCTGTCTCATCTGTGTCAGACTTGTATAGAGCTTGGGACAGGTGGCCCTCAATGGGATATGATTTAGCAGTACACCACTAGATAGACCTTTGTAGGAAACGCAGTGGGTTGTAAGGGTGGCTTCTTTTCTCTGTTTTGCGTGTTGCTAAGTTTTTCGAGTGAATCGACTTCTTTATCTCTGTCGGGATGTTCGCAGCCGACGAGACTTAGGTCGATTATCTGCTGTTCCTCATTTCAATCCTCCTGCTTCTCATAGAATTTCGCCCAGGTACACCCGTACATTTCACAAGAAGGGGACAGTATATGATCCGGAAGGCTCTCTGAAGGTGGTTTGGGTTAAATGAAATCCATGGTTTTTGGATTCTCAAAAGCAGATTCGGGAACCAGAATCCTACCCTCTCCCGGCTTACCACTCTCCTTCCCCATCCTCACACTAGTGAGAAAAACCTGAAAGTGGAAGGTATGGGTTTGGTTTATGTTAGCGGCCCTTGAAGAAAGGTCCTTTTTCTTTCTGGTCTTCTTTGAGCGTCGCGTTCTAATTCGCGCCGTTGGGTAACAACGCCAGATGCGGATACCTCATCAAATCCAACCCCCAGCAGGAGCTGTAGAGACAAACACATATAAAACGTATCCCTTCCACACTCCTGGATCACCGAGCAAGAGAAGAATGGCCAAGAGCGGGAGTCAGGCCATTCTTCCCATACGTGACGACGTAGAACAAATGAAGTGCAGAAATTAGGAGCAGTTTACTCATGACGGGCCAGAGAGTTTTTGGCCTAGTATTGGTGAAGGCGTCAGGGAAGGCCGTCAGGATCTGGAACCAGGCGGCGTGACGACGTCAAGGGCCATCACAAAACCCTATCGTCCGGCGTGACGGCGTCACACTTGCTGTACCCGTCAGCCGTATTATTCTATATATTATAGGCGAATTTTATTGTTTTTAAAAGGAGGAACTTGGTGGAGAACTTAAGGGTTAAACCCTAGCTCGTGTATGTACAGACCATTAGAGGGTATTTTACCCCTCTAACTTGCATTGTTTAATATAAGATAAGTCTATCATTTAATCCATACAATATTGTCTATGTATTGTATGATCTATGTTTGTGCTTTTCTTTCCTTCAACCATGCTAAGGCTAAATTAACTTGTGTTTGCTTAGAATCTAATGAACCTAACTATTGTTGTCATGTGAATGTTATGTTGTGATTGTGTAATTTGGATGAATGTTTCATCTACGTTAGACTAAGAAACTTGCTAACTTCCTATATGGTCACAAGCTTGAAACGTCTTAGGAAACGTGAATCTGTATGTGCGTTATCGATTTTATAGGTAGTAATGTTCATGCTAGGGTTGCTATCGTGAGCCTTTTATGATAGGATACTTGACGTATCTCATAAGAGTGAGGTAGAGCTTATAGATTTAGGAATTGAACGCACTCCCTATCGACTTGTTAGGAATACAACCGTCATCCAACGCAAATCAACTCATACTCCATTACAATGGTAAATGATCAGTTAGGGAGTAACTGAAATCTAAGTAAAAACACTTTCCGCCACCATTGTTTTCAAACATTAATTTAATGTGCATAAGTGATAACTTGGGGTTAGTTGACTAGCAACTAATTCCGCACACTTCCTTCGAAAAACGAGAACTTTTTTACTGCTTTCTAAAAAACCAGTAAAAATACAAAAAATAATCATCTCCACCCCTTAGACCTTAATTAGAGTAGTCCTTTAACCTAAACGAACACTATTCCTGTGAGAGAACGATCATCCCCGGTACTTGCCACTACACTATATACTACTACGTCAGGTACACTGCCTGGTGGATTGTAACCTCCTTGAAATTCCCTTGAGAGGTAAAACATAGTGCGATAAGCAGTATCGCCTACAGCATCAGATATGCGGTTCAACTCCTAATCTGCTTGTGACTATTCATCTAAGTCTAAGGTGTCCACGATGAATTCCTTGGACGACCTTCCCTATTCACAACACCAAATACTTTTGTTTTCAACAGTACCTATTCCTCCAACCTTCTTCTGCATGTCTTTCTAACCAAAACCCTGCTGTATAGCAGCACTATTTCATGTACCGCAGCAATGCATCATCAATAGACTTTATAAACTGACCCTTAACTACAAATCGCCACAGGAACTTTAGGAATATAATAACATTCCACAGGAGTAAATCAAATTAGAGTGCGTAGGAACGATTCCGGAGTTTTCCAAAGGATTCAAATCTGAAAAAAAAATAATATAACAAAAAATAAAAACAGTGTTAATAAAATGAAAATAATAGACCATGTTTTATAATATCATGTATTATATCATATATGATATCATATATTGATAAATCATAATGATATCAATATCCAAACTGCCTTATCAAGCTAAATAACTTATCCAGAGCTTAAAACTACTATTCAGAGCTTAAAAACTACTTCAATCAATCAAAAACTAAACTAAATGGATTCATTTCAGTAGCTTATGACAGCTTAACAAATAAGCTTATTCACACATAACAACGACATTATACAAAAAAATTAAAATACATCAAAAAGCTTACCTCTTAATAGCTTTCTAATTCATCACTGTGTTCATAAGCAACAATTCCTCAACATACTAGCCAAACATCATCACTAACAGCAATTCTCTTCAGAAGCCAAGAAGACGATCTTAACAGCCGATCTCTTCCAGAAGTAGTAGTAAACAGACTAATGAAGCGAATCCATAAAACTGGCATACAGATGTAAAAGAACGAAGCAGTTAGCTTATATATGTCCACTTATAGAAACAGAGAGCTTATAATCAGTTTATAATTAGGGTCGGTAAGTGATGTACGGAATGAAGATATGACCTAATTAATGAAATCAGATGAAAAAATTATGTTTATATTACATGACAGGGATGAAGGAACCGGTTAAAGGATGTGGTTAGATGAAGAGAAGAAAAAACACAGCACGATGTGTGTGTGAAATAAATGAGGACGTTATTGAGATGTGAATAAAAAATGATATTTATAGTACAAAATACCCTTCTAGTGTAATTTAAGTCTAATCTCAGCCACTGAGATCAAATGAATGGAAGGTGGGGATTAGATCCTTGGATGTTAAACAATGTTTGTTCCTCAAATGATCTTTGTTCATATATTATGCCATGGTCCAAAACTAATATTTCATATCTAGATATATATTTTTTATTAATTGTGGTTTTCTTACTTTTTTTTATATATATATTAGTATGTTTTTTTATCCAATAATAATATATTCTTTTTTTTAAAAGAATATTAATGGAAAAAAAGAAGAAAGAAAAAAAACTTAAACAAAAACATTTCTTAATTTGGGGAAAAGTAAAATATCTTTTAGCAAATTATTTTCCGGAAAAAACTAAAGATACAATGTACTTTATAACTCTTATTTTTTGGGTTTTATAATCACAACCATGAGGTTGTAGTTAAACATAACATAATTATTTTAATTTTTTAGAATAATTGTATATTCCAAATTACATAATTTTCATTTACAATATGAATGGATGTTAACATAAATATATAGTGTTCTATTTATGGGCAAAACTTTAATGTATGAGGTATTCGTAAATACCAACCCCAAGGGTTGTTGTTAACAAAACCCTATTTTTTTTTATATAGTTTTGGATCAAAGTGTAAAAAAGAAAAGAAAAAACATGGTTCTCTTATGGAAATAATAATCAAGGAAATCATAATTTTCAAAATCAAAGTCAAGGTTTTAACAACAATGCCCGTGGGCAAGCTTTTAACCATAATCAAAGTGTTGTGCAAAATCATTCAAACACGGATGAGTTGTTAGCAGAATTACTTCGTCAAAATCAAAACAACCAAACCTTTTTGCAAAGCCAGCAGGCACAAATTAAAAAACAAGAGGAAATGAATCATATGTTGGTTAATCAAATGGCTGAATTAAACAAGCGTTTAAATGATCGACCCTCGAGTTCAGGTACCACTTCTTTACCTAGCAACACGATCGCTAACCCGAGGGGCGATGTCAAGGCGATCACAACACGCAGTGGCGTTTCTTACAAAGAGCCAACGGTTCCAACTACCTCTTATACTCCTCCTTCAAAGGTAGTAGACCGTGCAACCGAGGTGACAACGGATACGAGAATTCCTATTCACCAAGGAAGGACCGAAAATATCCAACCTCCGGTGGTTCAATCGTCAAATGAAAATGCTAATATTTCAAAAGGAAAAGAGAAAATTGTTTTTGAACAAGATGAACCAGTTAAAACAAGTCTTCCATATCCTTTTCGTCTTAATGAGCAAAAACATCAAGATAAAAACGACATAATGAAGGAAAAATTCTTTAAGATGTTTCAAGACATTCGTTTTGATTTGAGTCTCGCTGATGCTGTTGTGTTAATGCCTAAGTTTTCATCAATGCTTAAAAACTTGTTAAA
>LBNU01026848.1:0-10135 GCA_014162995.1 Artemisia annua | reverse complement strand
AAATATAGGAATTGTTGGTATTAAAAGTTAGTACTGCTATTATACAAGTTAGTACGGCTAGTACAAAGTTAATGTTGCTGGTATAAAAGCATAATAATAGAATTTGCAGTCAAATTTACAAGTTTATCTGCAAATGAACTAATATCAGCATCTGGGGATTCTCCGTCTTTGTTTTGCCTTCCTTTGATCCACAATACACTACGCGGGGGTTCATCATCTGCTTCAATTTCTTTTTTTCGATCTAATGAACATCAAGTGCATACACTTGTAAAGTTAAACCAAGATAATCGACTCCGATCAATTAGTAAAACAAACAGTATGTAACCTTACCATTTTCTCTTTAACATAAACATATCTACCTCGTCCCATTTTATGCTGATAAATTTTTTGGAACGCGACAGTTTAGCTTTATCTGATTTATCCTAAAAACACAAAATCATAAGGCGTTTAGATGCGGTAATTCTGCAAACTAAAAATTATGAAATGACATATAGACTTAAATAAAGATGACTAATTAAAACCTTGTATGCATCGGTGGTCGTGTGGGTTACAAACCCAACCCATTGTTCTGGTGTCATAATTGTACTATACTTTTCCGGGGGTTCATTCACTTTCGAAGGTGTATCTAGGTGTATCCGGGGGTTCATTCTGTAATTCCTTAGCAGTTGACCAAGACGATTCATTATCACCTTTTTGAATGTCACCTCAACATCAAAATATTTCTGCAAAGATTAACACAATGCTGTTAATTAGTTGCAGATAATTGATAAATTAAACTTATATATGTAGTACTGGGTTAAAAATTAGTATATAGGTACCGTGATTTCATTCCATAATTTTTGTCTTGATTCTTTATCCTCCTTCTTCCAGGATATAACCTTCAAACCTATGTGGTCACAAACCACATCTCCTAAAAAAGTCGAAAACAGTACTCTGTTTAATCCTGCTACCCTATTCAACGCATCGAAGGTTACCTTGTGCTTTACTTGACCAGGATAGCCATAAAGACGGCGAAACTTAGATAGCCTGGTTATGCCCCTATTAGATAGTGGTTGATTTAATTGGTTGTCATTTTCTTCATCAGATGAATGATATTCCTCGTCCTCATAATGTATTGTGTTAACATCATCACCTTCATTATCTGCAAGCAAAATATCAGTATCAACGTTTCAATCATTTCCATGACTCTTGATCGAGCAACAATGTGTACAAGAAGAAAATGATTCTGGCTTGGAGAGTAATGGTGATTGAAGATTTGATTTTTGTGTTTTGGTTGCAGTCTTTAGTTTAGGAGATAAACACATGGTTTTTTCATGAATATGGTCTCTTATTTTTGTTAACTGCATATAATTAGGTGATTTAAAATTTTTGGATCAAAATTTTGGCTCCAAATTCTTTTCAATTATTTTAAAAAAATTTTGCTTATACCTTTTCTCCAAGATCATGACTTTGAGTCAGGCGGCGTCTTTCAGAAAACCGAGGAGAATGATGATGATATACTCCACCTCAGTCCAATATTGTCCTTGTTTTACTTTTTTTAAGTCTCTCTTTTACATAATTTTACCTTAATTTTTCTTTCTTGTGTTATATAATACGTTATGAGAAATAGATGAATGGATTGTGTTTTAAATGTATTTTCATTAGTATAATTTTCATCAAGTATTATACAACACAAATAAAAATATTTAAGGTCAAAGTTATGAAAGAAAGACTTAAAAAGTCAAACATGGGCAATATTTTTGTTACAAACGGCAAACTAAGTCCTCCTTCCTTTAAACTATGACTATAAATTAGCGTATTGATCGGTTCGGTTATTGGGTTGTTTGATTAGTTTGGTTTCATTAAATCGGTTATATTTTTATTCGGGTCATTAAACACAAAAACGTGTAAAAACAAACAAAAATGGCTAAAAACGGATGGAAACGGACTAAACGTGTAAATCGGGTTGTTGGATTAGTTCGGTTTCATTAAATCGGTTATATTTTTATTCGGGTGATTAAACACAAAAACGTGTAAAAACAAACAAAAAATGGCTAAAAACGGATGGAAACCGATAAAAACGGACTAAACGTGTAAATCGGGTTGTTCGATTAGTTCGGTTTCATTAAATTAGTTATATTTTTATCCGGGTCATCAAACACAGAAACGTGTAAAAACAAACAAAAATGGCTAAAAACGGATGGAAAGCGACTAAATCGGGCGATAATGTGTAAGAACGTAAGAAAATGTATGAAATGTAAGAAAATGTACAATAATGTGTAAAACAGACGAACCCGTATTAAAACGGAGGAAAACGTCTGAAATAGATGAAAACGGACTAAAACATGAAAAAACGGACGAAAACGTGTACAAAATTAAGAAAACGTATGAAACACCTGAAATCGTTTAGAAACGACTAAAACGGACGAAAACGCACAAGGGTCGGGTTACCGTGCGGTTCATGAAATGTTCACTTAATAAATAAACGAACGTAAACGAACTTTTGCCGAACGGTTCATGATCAATGTTCACTGAACAACGTTCAGTTCGTTTACAACTTTTAATTCAACAATTGTTTTTATTTCTTTTTTATATTTTGTCCAAATTCAACAATTGTTTTTATTTCTTTTTTATATTTTGTCCAAGTCGAATCAATATCAAGTCGCAACAAACGAGTCACGGTCAAACATTTATTCAAAAAGCATGAGGTACAACTAGTTGTTCAATCAACTCATTGTATGGCATACAACTTAAGGCATAAGACTATATGAAGCGTCTAATGCCACTTGTACTGTGTGCATCATCAGTGTAATTTAGTGGTGTACATATCACTTCCCAAACCGTAAACCGTAAACCCTAAACCCGAAACGCTAAACCCTAAACCAAATTTAATAACAGATATATTTACAACTTTTAGTTTAACAATTGTTTTTATTTCTTTATTTTATTTTGTCCAAGGCGATTCAATATCAAATCGCAACAAACTAGTTACACATTTCGAGTTAGCTAAGGGGGTGCTTGGTTGGGGCTAATGAGGGGTGGGGATTTGGAAAGGTAATGATTAAACATCCCTGATTATGACTAGGGAATGCAATCATTGTTTAGTATCAGGTAATGGGGCATTACCTAGTAAATTGGGAGGTATGGAATGATTACCCACCACCACCACCACCATGACCAACACCACCACCACCACCAGCAGCAACCACCACCATCAACAACAACCTTTAGCAACCACAATCACCACCAGCCACCACAATCACCACAAGCAACCACCACCACCACCAGCTACCACTACCACCACCACCACAACCAGCCACCACTACCACCAGCATCTACCACCACCAGCCACAACCACCACCACTACCCACCACCAGCCACCACCACCACCAGCAACTACCACCACCAGCAACCACCACCACCCCAGCTACCACTACCACCACCAACACCAACCACCACCATTAGCACACCACCAGCCGCCAACACCACCACCTTGGAGGTTAATTTGTTTTTCTTAAACCAAGCACCATCAAAGATAATGATAATCTCCATTCCATTCCTTTGCACTTTTTAGTCATCTTTATCATAAGTATTAAATGTAGTGATTATTTAAAATATAGTTATTCATATATCAGAAACTTTTTAACATGTTATATATATTTTGAATTTGTATGTTGTATCAAATAAAGCACAAATTACCTTCACTACATTGTCATAATTTGGACTATATTATACATTATAACACTTACTTATTAAAAATAAAACTTAAATAATAGTGATTTGATTGATTTGCATGCTGAGAAAACTAACAGAATGCATGGGAAGACTCAATACTGCTAATTAGTACTCGGTAATTAATTTTTGCAATGATTCAGTTTACACATCCACTACATACATCATTTTATATTTGGAGTAGATTATATACTTATCTAGTTTCATTACTAGCCACATAAATCATCATCAAAAAACACAATTTCTTACTTAACCATTATCAAATCATCATCAAAAAAACATGTCTGGATCTCCTAATCTCGATGAACTGAAAGATATGTGTGGGTCTGATAAACTTCACAAATGTCTCAAGTTCTTCTTCAGTCAAGAAATTCCTCTAAATGAATTAATGATCCAGTGTTTGGGTGAGAAGCGTGATGAGCTGCGGGCAAGTGTTGATAAGCGCACCGAGAGAATGGATGAGGTTTTAGAGCTTGACTTTGATGAAGAAGAAGCTGTTGATGATGGTTATGAGTCCCTTCATGAGGTTCAAGTGATGGAGCGCCGTTTGCTGGAGTCCCTTTCCGCCATTTTGGTTGACCTTCGTGCTCTGGTGGCCAAGAAGGAGGAAGCCATTGCCGATATGGATTCTTATGATCAGAGCTCCAGTTGAATGGTTGTTTAATTAGGGTCTTTTTGGTTGGGTTTGGTGGTTCCTTGTTATTTTTTTGGTGGTTGTTTTGAAGGAACTGGTACATATAATCACCCTACTAATTAATTAATCTTTAATATAATGAATACTTTAGGTTTTTATGTCATAATCTTGTGTTTTTATTTTAAATATACTTTATTTATAAGCAGTTGACTTACCTTATCTCTCACACACTGAAATATTACACACATAAGAAACACATATTGGTGAAATAGGTATCTTCAGCGAATTTAGGGGTTTCAAATTGAAGTAACAAAAATGAAATCAAGCAATAAACAATCAAAATAAACGCTCTATATAAGAGCTTGATTGTTTTATCATCAATACAGGCATCCATTTGGGTGTTTATCAAGTCATTCATGTATTAGTTTTTTAATTGTATGCTAATAAGATTTTTAAGTTGATTAGTTTATGATTTTTTTTGTGGTTCGGATGGATTATTAAGGGTTGCTTGATTCTTATTGTCTGCTATAGATGTTATAGAGTGTTTGGGATGGATTATTAAGGGTTCGGATGGATTATTAAGGGTTGCTTGATTCTTATTGCCTGCTATAGATGTTATAGAGTGTTTGGGATGGATTATTAAGGGTTCGGATGGATTATTAAGGGTTGCTTGATTCTTATTGCCTGCTATAGATGTTATAGAGTGTTTGGGATGGATTATTAAGGGTTCGGATGGATTATTAAGGGTTGCTTGAAATTGATGTATGGATATGTTTGCATTTTAAATAGATTATTTGTGTTTAAGTAGCTTGCTTAGTTAGTACTCAGGTTGTGATAACATTACTCAACTGTACTACGAAATTTTGTAGATTTCTTCAGATCAATCATGTTCCATTGTGGCTAGTCTTCGTTGGCGAATGTATTTATAGTTCTATCAAGAATTATAATTATTGATCCCTGGCAAAAGCTCATCCCAATGGATCATGATTGGTCAGAAGATGTTGAGAAGGTTCAAGCCAGTCTGCATCAAAAAAGAAATTTCTTTTATAATCCGACTATTTAAATCACAAATATTTGGCTGTTAATTAAGTCTTTGATAGATAATCTCAGGTTGTGATAACATTACACAACTGTACTAAGCAATTTTGTAGATTTCTTCAGGTTAGTCTTTGATAGATAATCATGTTCCATTGTGGCTAGTCTTCGTTGGCGACTAATGTATTTATAGTTATGTCAAGAATTATAATCATTGATCCCTGGCAAATGCTCGTCCCAATGGATCATGATCCCTGGAAATGCTCGTCCCAATGGATCATGATTGGCAAATGCTCGTTCCAATGGATCATAAGGTGGTACAACAAGATCAAGTTTCTACTGCTGAAGTTTCTACTGCTGTAGAGGTTTGGATTGTATGTTCTTCTTTGTATCTGAAGTTTCTACTGCTAGACACTTGTAACTTGACATTGTAACTTCATCAATCTAAAGCTTCATATATGCTTATATTTGTTTAACTTGTAACTTGTAGGATGTATACGTTATCATTTGACCTCAACAATAGCATGGACAAGTCTTGGATGAGAAGTAGTAGGACCAAGAAACAATATATTGATGGAGTAGCAGCGTTTATTAAGTATGCAGTACACAACTTGCAGAAGATGAAGAACATCGACCCACGAGTTAATATACGAAAGCTTAAGATGCCATGTCCGTGTACCAAATGTTTAAACAAAATAGAGCAAACAGTGGATGACGTGGAGTACCATTTATTCTACTACGGGATTAATCATAGATACACAAAATAGGATAAACATGGAGAAAAGGACGAGCAAGCAACAACAGCCCGAATACCTGATAATGCAGAAACAGAGTTTGTTGATGACACGGATTTCGACATGGAGTCACATTCAGAAATTCCAACAGATGGCCCAGCAACAGTAGAAATGGTTAATGCTACGAAAGAAAATTTTGATGAGGATGACCTTGCCAAGTTTCAAGAACTATTATTAGACGTGGAGAAGCCACTTTATAAAGGATGTCCTGACTTCACAAAGTTGTCCGCAATAGTTCAACTACTCAACTTGAATGGTAAGTATGGAGCTTCTGATAAGTTCTTTACTGAATTAATAGGATTGATAAAAAAAAATGCTACCTGCTGGTAACGAAATGGTTGAAAAAACTTATCAGGCCAAAAAAACTAATGAGAATGATGGGATCAGGATACGAAAAGATACATGTATGTAGCAACAACTGCATTCTTTACTGGAAGACTAACAAGGAGTTGACTGTTTGTCCAACTTGTGGGATATCAAGATGGAAGGTGGATAATAAGACACGTAAAGTGTATGAAAACATCCCAGCAAAGGTAATGTGGTACTTTCCAATTATACCAAGACTGCAACAAATCTTTAAGTTAGAGAGTTTTTCAGAAGATCTAAGATGGCACGCAACAAGGAGGGTAACAGATGGTGTTTTACGTCACCCTGCAGATTCACAGGCATGGCGTACCATAGATGAAAAATTCCCCCACTTTGCTGAAGATCCGAGAAATCTACGGCTAGGAATATCGGCTGATGGGGTTGACGTCAACTTAGGAACTAGGCATCACAGTGTATGGCCAGTTATCTGTCATATACAACCTTCCTCCATGGTTGTGTATGAAAAGAAAGTTTATCATGATTTCGGTATTGATATCGGGATACCTGGGAAATGATATCGATGTATTATTAGAACCGTTGGTTAATGATCTGCATACCTTATTTGAGGACGGGGTTGATACATATGATGCCTTTAAAAAAGAAAAGTTTAAACTGCGTGCCGCTGTATTATGGACGATAAATGATTACCCTGCACTTGGTACATTATGTGGCTGCTCATACAGTGGATTCAAAGGTTGTGTAGTATGTGGGAAAGATACACACTATGTTAGACTTTCCGCCTCATCCAAGCAAAAATATGCTGGACACAGACGATATCTACCATACAACCATGCGTTCGGAAGGCAAACGACGGCGTTTAATGGACAAGAAGAATTTCAGCATGCTCCAACTCCATTGACTGGGGAACAAATATACAACGAGGTACAACTAACTGAAAATAAATGGGGAAAAGGCAAACGAACAAACAATAACACCTCGAATAACCAAGAAGATACGAGAGGCAGAGGTGGGAAGATTACAAAGCAGAAAAGGAAAACAACAGAAGCAGAGGGAAGTGCAAGCCAAGTAAATGAACCATATTGGAAGAAATTCAACATTTGGTATCGAAGCTCAGGTATTGGAGGCATTAAATCTTTAAGTTAGAGAGTATTTCAGAAGATCTAAGATGGCACGCAACAAGGAGGGTAACAGATGGTGTTTTACGTCACCCTGCAGATTCACAGGCATGGCGTACCATAGATGAAAAATTCCCCCACTTTGCTGAAGATCCGAGAAATCTACGGCTAGGAATATCGGCTGATGGGGTTGACGTCAACTCAGGAACTAGGCATCACAGTGTATGGCCAGTTATCTGTCATATACAACCTTCCTCCATGGTTGTGTATGAAAAGAAAGTTTATCATGATTTTGGTATTGATATCGGGATACCTAGGAAATGATATCGATGTATTTTTAGAACCGTTGGTTAATGATTTGCATACCTTATTTGAGGACGGGGTTGATGCATATGATGCTTTTAAAAAAGAAAAGTTTAAACTGTGTGCCGCTGTATTATGGACGATAAATGATTACCCTGCACTTGGTACATTATGTGGCTGCCCATACAGTGGATTCAAAGGTTGTGTAGTATGTGGGAAAGATACACACTATGTTAGACTTTCCGCCTCATTCAAGCAAAAATATGTTGGACACAGATGATATCTACCATACAACCATGCGTTCAGAAGGCAAACGACGGTGTTTAATGGACAAGAAGAATTTCTGCATGCTCCAACTCCATTGACTAGGGAACAAATACACAACGAGGTATAACTAACTGAAAATAAATAGGGAAAAGGCAAACGAACAAACAATAACACCTCTAATAACCAAGAAGATACGAGAGGCAGAGGTGGGAAGATTACAAAGCAGAAAAGGAAAAAAACAGAAGCAGAGGGTAGTGCAAGCCAAGTAAATGAACCATATTGGAAGAAATTCAACATTAGGTATCGAAAGCTAAGGTATTGGAGGCATAATGCTGTTCCAAATTGTATTGACTTCATGCATGTAGAAAAGAATGTTGCTGAGAGTATAGTCAGAACATTGCTGAATGTTCCTAAAAAGACAAAAGATGGAATGAATGCTCGATTGGATCCGGAAGAGTTGGGGATAAAAGAAGAGTTTTTTGCTAGGAAAGAAGCAGACAAAACAACACTACCTCCAGCAGGTTACACATTAACAAATTCTGAAAAAGACATCTTTTGTGAAACATTAAGCAACATAAGGGTACCACAAGGCTATTGTTCAAATTTCTCTAGTTTGGTCAGCCAAAATGATAAGAAGCTCATTGGCTTTAAATTGCATGACTATCACATGCTAATGCAAGAGTTTTTGCCCATTGCTATACGTTCAATCATGCACCCACCCACACGATTTGCTATTATCAGGTTTTGCTTTTTCTTTAAAGCTATATGTAGGAAAGAAATCATCTTGAAAGAACTAGATAAGATGCAACAAGAACTTGTTGTAACACTGTGCCTTCTCGAGAAGTTCTTTCCTCCATCATTTTTTGATATTATGATACACTTGACAGTGCAGCTAACTAGGGAGATAAAATTATGTGGTCCCGTATGCTTTCGGTGGATGTGTCCCTTCGAAAGATGTATGAAGGTTATTAAAGGACATGTGCGAAACAAAAATAGACCAGAGGGATGCATTGCTGAGGAGACTATCGCGGAAGAAACAATAGTTTTTTAGCGAGTATCATAAAACCATGAAAACTATCGGTATCCCACCTGATAAACATGTAACCAATGAAAATGAGGATGGAAAGCCATTGTCGGCCGGCAAATCAAGTGTACTTTCCGGAGACGTCTTTCAGAAAGCACATTTGTATGTAATACAGAATTAAAGATACACACTATGTTAGACTTTCCGCCTCATCCAAGCAAAAATATGCTGGACACAGACGATATCTACCATACAACCATGCGTTCAGAAGGCAAACGACGGCGTTTAAAGGACAAGAAGAATTTCAGCATGCACCAACTCCATTGACTGGGGAACAAATATACAACGAGGTATAACTAACTGAAAATAAATGGGGAAAAGGCAAACGAACAAACAATAACACCTCGAATAACCAAGAAGATACGAGAGGCAGAGGTAGGAAGATTACAAAGCAGAAAAGGAAAACAACAGAAGCAGAGGGTAGTGCACGCCAAGTAAATGAACCATATTGGAAGAAATTCAACATTTGGTATCGAAGCTAAGGTATTGGAGGCATAATGCTGTTCCACATTGTATTGACTTCATGCATGTAGAAAAGAATGTTGTTGAGAGTCTAGTCAGAACATTGCTGAATGTTCCTGGAAAGACAAAAGATGGAATGAATGCTCGATTGGATCTGGAAGAGTTGGTGATAAAAGAAGAGTTTTTTGCTAGGAAAGAAGCAGACAAAACAACACTGCCTCCAGCAGGTTACACATTAACGAATTCTGAAAAAGACATCTTTTGTGAAACATTAAGCAACATCAGGGTACCACAAGGCTATTGTTCAAATTTCTCTAGTTTGGTCAGCCAAAATGATAAGAAGCTCATTGGCTTTAAATCGCATGACTATCACATGCTAATGCAAGAGTTTTTGCCCATTGCC
>LBNU01026846.1:20224-32784 GCA_014162995.1 Artemisia annua | reverse complement strand
TGAGAAGAACAATGGAGGAAGAAAGAAAAAAGGGAGGGAAAATCTGTTATCTGTTTCATTGAGTTCAAATGAGAGTTGTTTACAACTTATTCTTATAGACTGTTACATCATCTAAACATGTACACATATGATCCTTCTATTTACAATATTTACAATAAAGGTCCTTGAACTCTTCTATCTTGCACACTCCCCCTCAAGTTGAGAGTGGGGTGAAACTGCAACTCCCAACTTGTCTAGTAAAGTATTATGTTGTTCCACTGAAATGACCTTAGTAAACACATCTGCCAATTGTGATTTTGTGTTTACATATGATGGATTCACTTGACCTGCCTTCATTTGATCTCTGATGTAGTGACAATCAACCTCTATATGTTTTGTTCTAGCATGAAAAACTGGGTTTGCTGCAATATATAGAGCTGCTTGATTGTCACAAAACAAGTCAACTGGGTGTAGATCTTTGATACCCAAGTCCTTGAACAAACTAACAAGCCATGTCACTTCACAACAAGTAAGAGCCATAGCCCTATACTCTGCTTCTGCAGATGATCTTGACACAACTGTTTGTTTCTTAGATTTCCAAGAAACTGGTGAATTACCCAAAAGTATGCAATAGCCAGTTGTTGATCTTCTGGTCATTGGGCAGCTTGCCCAATCAGAGTCACAATAAGCCTTGAGCTCAACAGCTGAATCTTTAGCCTTTAAGATACCTTGTCCTGGTTTGAGTAACAAGTATCTCAACAAATGTTTCACAGCTTGCATATGAACAGAAGTAGGATTCTGCATAAATTGGCTCAACAATTGAACAGTGTAACATATATCTGGCCTTGTGACAGTTAGGTAGATAAGCTTGCCTATGAATTTTCTATAAACTTCAGGATCAGCAAGAGGAGAACCAATGTCAGCCTTTAACTTCAAATTAGGATCCATTGGCAGTTTGTATGGTTTACTTTGCATCACACCTCCTTCCTGAAGCAATTCCATAGCATACTTTTGTTGAGAAATGAAAATACCTTGATCCGACTTTGACACTTCCAATCCCAAAAAATAGCTAAGTTCACCCAAGTCTTTCATGTGAAAAGTAGAACTCAACTGAGACTTAAGCTTCTGTATTTCTTCATCATCATTGCCTGTGATAAGCAAATCATCTACATAAACAAGTATTGCAGTGAACTTTTGACCACTCCATTTTGTGAACAATGAATAATCAGTCTTTGACTGTGTGAATCCAAAAGAGATCAATGCAGTAGATAACTTTGAGAACCACTGCCTTGGTGCCTGTTTCAACCCATACAAGGATTTCTTTAGCTTGCAGACCAAATTCTTATCCATTTGAGTTGTTTCTTGAACTGGCTTACCTTTACCAGCATAACCCAATGGAAGTTTCATGTAGACTTCTTCCAACAAATCACCATGCAAAAATGCATTTGAAACATCCATTTGACATGTTTGCCAACCCTTTAAAGCAGCAACAGCCAATAAAGACCTCACAGTTACCATTTTAGCCACTGGAGCAAAGGTTTCTTGATAGTCCACACCATATCTTTGTCTATTTCCCTGAACTACAAGCCTAGCTTTCTTTCTTTCTTCTGTACCATCAGCTTTCAATTTAGTTTTATACAACCAATGACTACCAATAGCAAACTTACCTTCTGGCAAAGTAGTAACTTCCCAAGTCTCATTTTCTTCCAAAGCATTCATTTCACTGTCCATAGCTTTACACCAACCAGGTTGTTTCACTGCTTCTTTGAAACTTTTAGGATCTGTTTGTGCTAAATGAGCAGTCATAAAGGTTTGGAATTCAGGAACTAATGATGTTTGAGAGACTTGATTTGCTTTAGGTACATGAGTAAGAACAAAATCTTTCAGTCTGGTAGGCACTGTATGATTTCTAGAAGATCTTCTAGGTGGAATGACATAAGTTTCTTGAGGTTGAGAAGTAGAAGAAGAGCTTGTTTCTTGATTAGCAGAACTTGCATTTTGATTAGTGACATGAACAGAGCTTGGTTCAGGTACATTAGTGGCTGGAGTAGGATTTACAACAGGGTTTGTACTTGGTACCTCATCACATACTGTATTTGTGAATTGACAGGGTAAGGTAGTAGGCAAAGGAGCCAAAAACTGTTGAATACTGCCTGAAGAGTATGGAAAGATATGTTCATAGAAAGTAGCATCTCTGGATACAAAACTTGTATGATTCTGCAAGTCATAAAACTTGTATCCTTTTTGAGTAGAAGGATATCCCAAAAACACACAAGGAATACCTCTAGGAGCAAACTTGTCAGCTACTCTTGTAGGATTGCTAACCACAGCAAAACATCCAAACACCCTTAACTGTGAATACACTGGTTTTTCTCCCAATAAAATCTCAAAAGGTGTCTTATTATTAAGAACAGAGGATGGCATTCTATTAATTAGATATGTAGCAGTGATCACACAATCTCCCCAAAATTTCAGAGGCAAATGAGAATGTAATCTCAAAGCTCTAGCAGTATCCAAAATATGCCTGTGTTTCCTCTCAACCCTTCCATTTTGTTGAGGCCTATCCACACATGAAGTCTGATGAACAATACCCTGACTTAACAAGTAAGGACCACACTCTCCTTTTACAAATTCCAAAGCATTATCAGACCTAATCACCTTAACTTTCTTCTCAAACTGAGTAAACACAAACTTAATAAAGGATTTTAGAGCTGAGAAAGCATCTGACTTATTCACAAGCAAGTAAGTCCATGTGGCCCTACTACAATCATCTACTATGGTCAAAAAGTATCTATACTGTCCATTTGTTGGTACCTTATAAGGACCCCATATGTCAATATGAATCAAATCAAACACAGACAAAGCATGAGATTCACTTAAAGCATATGGTAGTTTAGCAAATTTGGCCATAGGACAGGACAAACACTCTGCATTATCAACTTTTGAAACAACAACAGGCAACTCTTTCAAGTGTTTGAGCTTAGAATCAGAAATATGACCCAATCTATGATGCCAAAGACCATAAGAACAACTATGAACATTATTCACAAATTTCAAATCTCCTACAGTAGAAATAGAAAACCTTTGCAGAGTAGATTTCACCAGAGAATCAAACACTTCTTGAAGCTTATTTGATGGCACATCCACAAGATGATAAAGACCTGACTTCTTTTTACCCAATCCTGTCACTCTCTTGGTTGCCAAGTCCTGAACAACACAGAAGTGAGGATAAAAGGACACAAAACAATTGTTATCCTCAGTCAACTTTGGTACTGACAACAAGCTAAATTTGAAAGATGGAACAACCAGAACATCTTTTAGCACAATGTCCTTATTTAGCTTAACCTTCCCAACATGTGAAATTACAGATGTATCTCCATTTGGCAATCTAATCTGTGGTTTGATTTTTAACAAATAAGGCTCCAAAATTTTCTTTTCTTTAGGTGTCATATGATCAGTTGCACCACTATCATAAATCCAATTCTGAATTATATCATATAAATCAAGCTGAGAACTTAAACAAGCAATACCTGCTGCAAAATCATGAGCAAATTCAGTTTCATCTTCTGCAGATTGTTTCAATTGCAAACTCTTAATCAATTGATCAAACTGTTGTGGTGTGAAACTCAAATTCCCACTTTCAACATGTGCAGCAGTCCTTTGATTCACATTGCCCTGAGTTCTTGCCTGACTATCTTTTGGTTTAAACTGCCTACTCACTTTATACTTAGGATGCCAAGTTGGATATCCAACTTTTTCCCAACATTTCTCTGGTGGATGCCACTTAAATCCACAGATACCACACTTTTCTTGAAACTTACCCTTGCTAAGCAAAGCTGTTGACTCAGGTACATTTGAACCAAACAAAGATCTCTGAGATTCTTCCTGCTACAACATTGAACATGAATTCTCAACACTTGGCAAAGGCACCATCATCAAGATCTGACTTCTTTGATTACTGTAGTGATCATCCAAACCATTCAAGAATTGAAACAATCTCTGTTCTTCTTTCTGCTTGTTCAATGCAGCCAAGAAAACAGACACTTCTTGTGAAACAACAGAAATCACTGGTAAAACATTTATGCTATCAATCTCTTCCCAAACACACTTCATTTTTGTAAAGTATTCACTGATTGAACCACCTGACTCAGTAATTTCATAAGTATCTTTATTCAACTTATATTTTCTAGAACCATCACTAAGAGCAAACCGCTTTTCCAACTGAGACCAAATTTCACTAGCAGTACCTATGAACATAATAGATCTTGCAATTGACTCATTCACAGACCCAATTAACCAACAAACCACCATGTTGTTGCAAGTATCCCAAAGTTCTGCAAGATTTGGATCAGTTGTGGATCTTGGAACAGTTCCTCTAATAAACCCTAATTTCCTCTTTGTAGATACCCCTATTTCAATAGCTCTGCGCCATGCTCTGTAGTTTTGTGAACCTTGAAGCTTTTCTTGCACAGTTAATGAAGTAGGACCATCAGAAGGATGTAAGTACAAAGGGTTTTGAAAGAGTTGAGGTTCTGTGAGGTTGTTAACAGGTTCAGTCATGGTGATTGAATCAAGAAATCAAGAAACAGACGTGATTTGGTGAAGAGACAAACAAACAAACAGATAGTATGCGGAAACGTGAAAACAACAAGATTTCACACACTAGACACACACTAGCACACTCGTGTGATGATTTTGATGAATTTTAGTGGTTAGAACTCCATTGGTAGAGCTCTGATACCATGAGAAGAACAATGGAGGAAGAAAGAAAAAAGGGAGGGAAAATCTGTTATCTGTTTCATTGAGTTCAAATGAGAGTTGTTTACAACTGACTCTTATAGACTGTTACATCATCTAAACATGTACACATATGATCCTTCTATTTACAATATTTACAATAAAGGTCCTTGGACTCTTCTATCTTGCACAATAAGAAGCGCTTTTATGTGGATTTCTGTAAACCGAGGATCTTCCAACGATAACTGAACTAAAGAATGGGCATAATCTTTTTCATCCTCACTTACTTCTTTCAAAGTTTCAAAATGCTCGTCCATAATCGTTTGAAAATAGCCATCAAGATAACCAAAACATTTTTCCAACCTACCATTCCAACCGCTAAGCATGTAAACAATCAATCCATATGTTGGGAAGACATCTGCAGCTGAACCAGCAAACATGGTCATGGTCTCATCAATCACCTCTTTCAATGTTACACCATTGAACGGATCTTCCTTATAGCTCTTACCAAATGCAAACTTACCAACAACCCCATATACAAGGGCTAAAAACATATCATTTAGGTTAACTTGAGTGTTTAAAGGATTTGAAGATAGAATGTTATTTAGACCATCTATCTCCATCCTCAGCAACTGGTTAAACCGCCCGGCCCTCTTGGAACCTAAATACTCAGTCACAAAAACTTTTCGCATCTCTCTCCAATGATTTCCATGAGGCGAGAATGTGACGTCTAAAAAATTGTATGATATTCGCTTAGTACCCTTATTGGATGCGCGAGTAGCAAATATGTTATGTTGGGTTTTTAAAATTTCCACAGCTATATCAGAAGAAGAGACCACAAGGAAAGGTTTTGCACCAGCATTGATGAGCATAATTGGACCGTATTTTTGAGAGAGTTGCCATAACTTTCGATGGACGTGTTTGCTTAACACATGGTGTGCATTCCCGATTATCGGGAGCTTTGGAGGACCGGGGGGAGATTAATGGAAACATTCGATGAAGATGATGATTTTTTCCATGTTAGAACGCAGGGCGGTCCCATGATTTGATAAAATTTTTGAGTGCCCTGTACGAAATTACATAGTGAGGCCTTTCGAGAAAAATGTTATAAATAAAGTGTTACCATTTATAAGATATAATGCAATTAGTTATCTAAACGTTCTAACATATTACTCATTTAAGATATTTTCTCTTCTAAATATCTTTTTCTTCGTAAAAAATATATGTACACACATATAATTATTAACGAGACAAATTTTGGGGCCCCTAAAAATTTTGGGGCCCTGAGCGGTCGCTCACCTTGCACACCCTCAAAGCCGGCCCTGTTAGAACGTATATAAAAATGCATGGAAAAATATATAGGAGAAAAGTTGATGAAATAAGCCATGAAGGAAAGTTTGTGGAAATAATATCCATATTTGGAGATCCAGGCTATAGTTTGAGTATCTATGATTATGATGTGTGTGGTATCTACAAAACATACACCTATTTATACACGTTAAAAGCAAAAGCTTGATTTCATATAACTTGTTGCTTTAGTTATTCTATACTATTTTTGAATAAGGGCAAAATCACGGTAGGTGTGTCTACTATATTTAATTGCTTTAGTCTATACGAAGTACTATTTTTGAATACGGGCAAAATCACTGTAGGTGTATGTCTACTATATTTAATTGGTACTATCGCCGTTCAACAAAGATACACGCAACAAAAATATAATATCCATAACCCTGCCCCAACCCACTAAGAGTATGGGGAGTCATAACACAAGTTATGAAATAACATCATGTCACGTCAGCGCCACATCATCTCAGCACCAAATAACATAACACCAAAAAACACCAGGAAATCATAACACCAAATAACATCACTTTTTACAAATTTACAAATTTTACCCTCAACAAATTCATTTATTAAACATTCAAACATTTCATTAATAAAACTAAACATTACAATACGAAATGTTAAGACTTGTAAATTCATCTTGTAACACTAATTAACAAAAGTTTGTTAATTTCATGTAGACTATATCCCAGTCAAACACCATTAACATAAAAATTTGGCAATAAAGCCCATCTGCTAGCCCATGAATTCCAATAGCACTTAATAGTCATTAAGCCTAAGCTAACCCAATTAGCTAATACCCTAAATTACTCTTCACAAAACACACGCCTCCTCCTAAAACCAGACGCATCTCACCCCTGTTTTATCATTACAACGAAACACACAAACTTGCTCAAAGCGAAACAAAATCACAACATGAAGATATAGATGAAACACAGTTGTATGTTTTTTTCTCCCCACAAACTAGCCGTTATTCACAAGTTACAAGGCGGGGGGTTTGTTTTGCAAAGTCATGAAATGTGAAGACTTGCGTTACAACGCAAGTTATTGCGTTAACGTGGAAGGTAACGCTGGTCCAACGCTGCACAAGAGGAAATGGGTATAACGTGGTAACGTGCGTTATTTTGTTGCCACATAGAAATAACGCCGGGGAGGCGTTACCACTCCCCGTGCTCTAATAGTGTATAAAAATCAACAGTTACACACAACGTTAACTGAAAATTAAAGATTTTATATACAGTAAAACCTCTATAAATTAATGATGTTGGGACCGGGATATTTTATTAATTTAGCGAGATATTATTTTATCGATAAATTAATAATTTATTAATTTAAAGAAATTTTACGTATGACTATTAAATTTCCAAATAAAATATACTAGTTACAATGTATACTAGTTAGAAATGAAAAATAAATTAGAAAAACAAGTTCCAATTAACATTTTATGAATTCACATTCACAAATTAATTGAATTTGTCAAGTTCATTGGTTTTAAATAAGTAAAAAATTAGTTTTGTTGAGACAAGTTCCAATTACGTATAGCCTTAATTGAATTATTTGAATTTATACAAGTTTCAATTACGTATGACCTTTATATATATGAAAATTTTTAGTAATTATTAATTTATAGTTTCGCTGGGACCAATATATATATATACATTGGGGTTTCAAAAAAATTATTATCTTATTATATATGTTATCGATTAGGGTCCAAAATTGTACTGGTCCCGAGTTGGGACTGGACAAATTATTAATTTTATCGATGTTATTAATGTATCGAGTATTAATTTATAGAGGTTTTACTGTAATTGTATAGATGTTGCTTTAAATAAAAAGTTGGGTAGGAGTATGTTGCGACGGTAGATATCATGTAATCGAAAATTCGGTGAAAAATATTTTTCAATTATCTACTTTTCGTGATAATAACGCGTGACGAGAATTTTAGTTTTGAATAACTTTATACATAGAGCACCCGTGGATCGCGAAGCAACAATGATACAAAAACGGTAGTTTAGTATTATTATGATGATGTGATGATTGACGGTGAAATTAAGATACTTGCTAGTCGTTACATGTAATGTAATATTTATCGCAATATTTCATAACGTGTAAACATAGATCAGTATATTATATGACTAATAAATTTATATATAACATTGCTTAACAAAATATAAATTACGTTATTCAAGAATTACACATATTTATACTTTATGAATCACCTGAATTTTTTCGATATACTACTTTGACATTTATGATTCTTTTCAATCGAATTTATTAGCAAAACGATTATAATTTCACTACTGTAAGTAAAATATATACATAGATGAGAAAATGTTCAACGAATATGCAATTTTCAATTCTTTTTCTATTGTTGACAATCCAACAAACAATTGGCATGCGTTACCCTATTATGCATTAGGCGTGCACACGACAACATTTAGGATGGGGAAAAAAAATAAAACGACATCATTTTGTGCTATAGTATGTCATTTTGTGGTTTCGGCGGTGTCGTTTGGTAATTTGTTGCGACATTTTCGTTTATGGGAGTGCTCGGCCCATTAGGGGCCTTTGTTTCTTTTCTTTTCTTTTTTTTTTTAACCCTTTTTACCCAACCTCCATCGCTTATATACCCAACCCCGAACCCGGTTTCGGTTCACCCAATGGTCACTTGTTTATGTGTCGGTTCTGATCGTCCTCCCGATGGTCTTACTTTAAATGTGTCTAATGTTTCTCATTTACGTAAGTCCTATACTGAAGCTTTTAATGACTCTAATTGGCGAAACACAATGTGTGAACAGATATATTGCGCTTATTGAAAATAGAGTTAACTACATTTTTGGTCCTCATGGTTTACCGGGTATAACGGTTTTGGTCCAATAGTTTAAAAAGTAACGGATCCAGTCCAAGATCCGACGACCCGTAACACTTTTGGTCCAATAGTTTTAAAAAAACGTGATATGACTAAAATACCCTCGAATTTACGCACAGAATTTGCACCATTCATCCCTGAGCTAACGGCCGTCAGTTCTGTTAGTTATCATGTGGCAACGTTAGTCCATTTAGCCAACAATCATTTGCATCGTTAGTCTTTTATACATTTTGTCCGTTTTTCTTACGTTTTCATACGGTTTTGTCCGTTTTATACGTTTTCGTCCGTTTTTAGTCGTTTTCGTCCGTTTTCCTTACGTTTTCGTACGTTTTTGTCCGTTTTAATACGTTTTAATCCATTTTTGTCCGTTTTTCTTACGTTTTCATACGGTTTTGTCCGTTTTATACGTTTTCGTCCGTTTTTAGTCGTTTTCGTCCGTTTTTCTTACGTTTTCATACGTTTTTGTCCGTTTTAATACGTTTTAATCCGTTTTTCAAACGTTTTCATTCGGTTTTGTCCGTTGTTATACGTTTTCATTCGTTTTTATTCGTTTTCGTCCGTTTTTCTTACGTTTTCATACTTTTTTGTCCGTTTTAATATGTTATAATCCGTTTTTATACGTTTTTGTTCGTTTTTATTACGTTTTAATCCGTTTTTATACGTTTTCATACGTTTTAATCCGTTTTTCTTACGTTTTCATACGTGTTTGTCCGTTTTAATCCGTTTTTATTCGTTTTCGTCCGTTTTTCATACGTTTTCATACGGTTTTGTCCGCTTTTTTATGTTTTTGTCCGTATTTCTTCGTTAGTAATTTTTTTTTGAATTTTATTTTTCAAAAACTTTTTTTTTTCAAAATTTTTTTTCTAAATTTTTTTTAGAAAATATTTTAGATTTTTTTTTTTCAAATGTTTTTTTTTTCTAATATTTTATAGAAAAACAAATTTTGAAAAAAAAGTTATAGAAAAAAAATTTCAATTATTTTTTTTAATTTTTCAAAATTTTTTTTTTCTAAAATATTTTTTTCAAAATTTTTAAGAAAAAAAATTTTAGATTTTTTTTAGCGAAAATATTTTTTTGAATTTTTTTTTCAAAAATATTTTTTTGAAATTTTTTTTTCTAAAATTATTTTCGAAAAAACTTTTAGCGAAAAAAAATTGAAAAAAAAAGTTTTTGAAATTTTTTTGGAAACCTTTTTTAGCGAAAATATTTTTTTTGATTTTTTTTTGAATTTTTTTTCTAAAATTTTTTTTCGATTTTTTTTTAAAAAAAAATTGAATTTTTTTTGAAAGTAACAGAACTGACGGCCGTTAGCTCAGGGACAAATGGTGCAAATTCTGTGCGTAACGGTGAGGGTATTTTAGTCATATCATGTTTTTTTAACTAGTCAAACCTATGGTCAACGAAAATTGGACCAAAAGTGTTACGGGTCAGCGGGTTCTGGACTAGATCCGTTACTTTTTAAACTATTGGACCAAAACCGTTATACCCGGTAAACCACGAGGACCAAAAATGTAGTTAACTCTTGAAAATAATACTTGGACACTTGTACCGCAACCCAAGGATGCGAATATAGTTCGTTCTATGTGGTTGTTTCGGCACAAGTATTTAGCAGATGATACACTTAGTCGTTACAAGGCTCGCCTTGTAGCGAATGGCAACACCTAACATTCTGGCATTGATGTTGATGAGACTTTTAGTCCGGTTGTTAAACCGAATACTATTCGGACTGTTCTTAGTGTTACACCCGAAACCCATTCTATCCATATAGCTCTTTCCTCTATTGGACGCATTTGACGGGTGAGATTTAACATAACCGGAGATGACACCTTCATAAGTAATAGAGTCTGGATTATTACTCGGTTTCAGTTAACTAGCATCATATGGAGTAGTTGGTAACCACCATATCACGTTGAAGTATGTTTGATAATTTTACGAGTTGCCCGTAACCTTGATGCTTATGAGTATAATTGTTTTATATGCAGGAATATCTGGAAGATTCTATGCAGGTACCCCCAAACAACCATGAAACGCTGGGCGACTCAATTGCGTGGGGTGGATGCACAATAATTTACTTGCTTGGTCAGCAACTCCATTTTGAGCTCTTTGATTTTTCATATCAAGTCCTGAATATCGCAGAAGTTGACAGTGCAGCAACTGGATCGTCGAATAAGAGTGCTTACTTTTCTCAGGTCTAGTTACTTCTTTTATCTTTTAACTCAACAATAATCCTTTTTTTTTAGTATGAGTGAAACACGTCCAGTGAATTGAACGGGTTGAAAGTTGTCCAGAATATGTTTTTAATCCACATAACCTCCTAAATCAGTATAGTAAAAAAATTTGTATTTCTATTGTATTTGTATAGTATTTGTAATCATACCATGTTCATTTTGATGAGAAGAATTAGAAAAGAAATAAAATTGTGCTTGCAGGTCAACCCAACTTGACCCATTTTGACATTTAGACCTAAACCCGTTTATACAACCTGACCACCCCTGCTCTATTTGACAGCACTAGGGTGACTACTGTATTTTTTGTTGTAGGGATCATTAAGTGGCATGATTCAAATGCCGAATATTTACTAGTTACTTACATCAAAAGGATAGTAACCTAACAATATTGTAGCTTAGCCTGAAAACATCTGAAATAAACTTTTTTTTGGGTGCCTCAACAGGGATGGGAAGTGCTACTAGAAGCTATGAGGAAAGCAAGACGCTTGAACAATCATGTTTTTTCCATGTTAAAAGCTCGGTGCCCTTTTGAAGACAAGCAAGCCTGTGCTATCAAGCAAAGTGGAGCCCCCCTTCACCGCATCAAATTTGAGAACACGGTATCTGCATTTGAAACACTGCCCCATAAATGTTCTTCATGATATGGTGATTCTCGCACTTCTTTACCTTGTTTCTGAATGTAGGAATGCATCTATTTGTATATGTGGTTATTATACGTAGTTATTCGGTAGGAGGATGTTGGCTGCACTGAGAACGTGTAATGTGCTTTGTGTTTGGAAATGGTTTACTGTAGGTTTCTTGTAGGGAGTCAAGACTCGACTCTGCTTGAATGTTAGTATCTCTTGTGTGTGTATTAGCAATGTTATCTTTCTAGTAAAGACGTTGCAACAGTAAGAAACATACCAATGGCTAAAAAGTGACATACTACAGATATTTATATCTAAATGGTACTTAGGGTGCATTTGGTATACATGTAGGAATCACAATGGGCATGGGTATGATTAAATGGTGGAATAGGAATGGATATCACAAATATAAAACAGAGTTAACTACATTTTTGGTCCTTGTGGTTTATCGGGTATAACGGTTTTGGTCCAATAGTTTGAAATGTAACGGATCTTGTCCAGAATCCGCTGACCCGTAACGGTTTTGGTCCAATTTTTCGTTGGCCGTTAGTTTGACCAATTTTGACCGTTATGTCTGAGGGTATTCTCGTCTTTTCATCTATATTGCTAAATAAAAGAGTTAACTACATTATTTTTAGTCCTTGTGGTTTGTCGGGTGTTTCACTTTTAGTCCAATAGTTTGAAAACAAATAAATTCATATCTTTGAAAAGGGCTAATTGCTTGAAAATGTATCTTGTTATATACGTTTTTATAGAAGTTTTTATGCACATTTTTAT